>OMLM01000947.1:75827-92146 GCA_900302695.1 Helostoma temminkii | reverse complement strand
ATGTGGTATGTGAAGTGGACGTGAGAGCGTATTGTTGTCCTGTCATCATACACAGTATAGAGTAAAACTCCATGTTTGGAAAAATACTGATTTGCATGTTTTTAAAAAAACTAAAGCAAAACACGTAGTAGATGTGCTCTTCACAGCTGTTAAGTTAGAGCTGTTTGCAAGAACCAGTTTATGGAATACTAAAAAGAAGGGCAGAATATATCTGTAGACCTGAGTGGAGGTGTTGCACTATTAATATTTCCATCATGTTGAAAGTGAAAACTCGTCCTTTGGTTGCAGGTTGAGAGGTGTTCTATAACTGGTAATCCCTTCAGCACCTGCAGATTCCTCAGTATTCAGGTCAGCAGTGCATGTTGTCTGTCCTATTGATCTCCTTTTAGTTAGTTGCTCCTGCATTATTTTGCTAATGTTTTTCTACTTAAAGTGGAAAATATATACTTTAACCTAATTTTGAATAATTAGTTGCAAATACATCTTCCTTTAAACAAATTGCCCTTCATCTTATAGGTACTTAAAGTAATATGTGTGTCACATTTTCTTTTCTTTCACATACTAAGCAGCAGCCTTTAGTCTTGAGCCTTGTATTTGTGATCATTAATCATTACTAATAACCTTCATTAGGTCTTGGCTTAGTTTATCTATGTCACTGCATGTGTGCAGTGCACGCTGACAACCAGACTTGACCAATTATGAAAACAAAATAGAAGATTAAGTTAATGTCACCAAAGTCAGGAAATTTTAGCAACACTGTCTAAACAGTTGAGCATATTTGGCTGATGAGTTCATTAACAATAATCCGTTTTGACTGACTCTTAGCATATGCATGTAAATGAAACATAAGTAACGTGTCCTTCAGCGTTGTTTAAATTTTGACACACTTAGTCACCTGCTTAATTCAAATAACTTTGTTAATTTGTACCGCTGATTATCTGCCTGGTCTGTGATGAAGTGCCTCATTAGATCGGAAAGGCCAGAAGGCATTTGTAGCAGTCTAGCTGAAAAACTAGATATTCCAAACAATTAACAATGATATTCAGCAGCATGATATGCAGCAATATAAATCCTGATTGAATTATTAAATATACAGTGTGAAATATAATATGAAATAAAAATAACATCACTTTAGATTAAAAAAAGAGGAGAAAGTATAAAAACTTCATTCTGTGTATTTTTATAAATGGTAATAGAGAAGAGTTATTTTTTCCTTGATGCCTCAGGAGCTGGACTCAAATGGCATCCATTAGTTTCCTACACTGTTGCTCAGAAGTGCCATGGAGAAATTCACCTCACACCTTCCAAATATTTTAATAACAGGACACTCATAACCTCGTAGAAAAACAGCAGGCATTAACATGACAGAGCACATCTTCCATACCTGTACATGCCTAAGAAATTAAATTAAGGACACTTAAATATATATTTGGCCAATGTAGGAAGACAGTAGCTCTAATGTACATGTTGAGCATATTATATTTATATAATCATGTTGTATTTGACTTATATGGTGTTTGCCACATTAATGTCAAATTAAAATGACTGTGAGTTGCAGGAAACATGCTTGAAAGTCACTGTGTCTCACTTTCAGTGGGGGTGATTTGCATGTTTCAGAATTTGCTCCAGGTTTATCATTAGGTTTTTACCACATCTGAATGCCAGGAGCAAAAGCCAAAATATAACTTTTCTTCACCTTATTTGTGTTTTGTTCTGCTTCTGGAATCATACTCACTGTATCAACAAAATACACACTATTTTGTTGTTTTAGCAATTTCCCAACAGGCCTGTATTTTCAAGAACAAGCTTAAATATTCAAAGGCCAGCTTACTTTTAATTGTTACTGTAGATATTCTTTAAGAATCTGAACAATCAAAGCAGTGTGTGCTTTGATTTATGTACAGTGTAACAGCAGGGGAATCCAGAACAGCTCTCTACAAAACAGGACGAAGGTGGCTACATATTTTATGACATGGTCTTTAATTGAACATGCTGAGACATTTTCAAATCCCCAAAGAAGTAGGAAATGAGGAACTTTAAAATGTAGAGCAGAGTGAAACTCTCTACTACACTCAGAGACTAGAAAGAATATCAATATGATTAATTCATTTAAGACCCCCAAAACAAGCAAACAAACAAGAAAGCAGAATCATGCAGGTTAATGAAGTAGATGATACAAGACAGTGTAGTTTGTAAGAACTCTAGGGCAGGAGAGGAGTATTTCATGTTTGATCAAAACATACACAAAATGCATATTTTAGAAAGCTGAGAGCATGCATTACAGTGAAAAAGAGATTCAGATCTGAAGCTTTATGTGACTGAGTGATCCCATTTTTGATCCATTTTTACATTGACGCAAGCAAGAAAGTTCATAAGGGGTCAGTAGCTGTCATTCCTCCTCTAATATTCTTTAAGGTGGAAAACATTGCAAACATATTTTTGACTGAGCAAAGGAAACAAAATCTGTCGTAACAAAAAATGGCCCAAACCTTTTTTTTTGTGAGCTGGCTTCTAATTTGTGTGCTTCTGCTGAGGGTTTCAGTGCTACTGTTGTGTTTTGCATCATTTATCACCCATGTGATGGCTGCTCACACTCATTGAGAATAATGTCAAAACGTGAGTGTAAAAAAAAGAAAAAAGTACCGGACATGGGCCTACTTTTTCAATATACAGCATTTATGCTAATTTAAAATGAAGATCCACATTCACGTCCTTTTACATTTTGCTCACCAATGCACATTTGGTGTTCAGTTTATTGTTTGATGAATACATGGGACCATTTGGATATTGTTTTTCATGAAACATAATGGGAACAATATTTTACTGTGACATGGCAATGTCTTTGTAGGCGGGCCACCTTAAATTCATTCATCAATCTGGGTCCCTGTGTCTGATGACTGGGTGGCATTTGGTGCAGACTGAGTGCAGGAATGGTGGCAGATCTGTGATTCTGCCTTGGCATTATTTAGAACAGCAGGAGACACACACCTGAGAAAAGGTCACAGAGAGAAATGGAAAACAGCAGTAAATTGGCTTTCCATCCCATTACTAGTCTTTGTTGCCACAGTATGTTACCCAGCCCGCCACACTGGAGGACAAGAACTTTGACTGTTACATTAATCTGGACTTGGTACTTTCCACTTGTCAACATACTCGTTGTTTTAGCTTCTCAGGGGAACCGGGAACAAAGGGAGGGCATTAAATTATTTATACCACTGTTTTAATTCTTTATTATGTGATTATTAAACGTCAGGGTCTAATTATACTAATGATTGTGGCTTTTATACAGAGATATTTATGTGTTTGAGTGAAGCCCAGATTTACTCCAGAATCCTCGATGCAGCTTGCTTTCCATAGAAGCAGCTGTGTCTGGAGTTTATTGTAAAAAATTTATAAATGGTTCACAACAATAGCAAAGATAAATATCTCTTCTCTTTGTGACTCACAGTCCTACATCTGACTTATGAATGGAGACTACATCTCTCCATGACACATTGGCTAAACACAAAGACTCCACTGAAGGCAGCACTATTGCACAACATTTAAATAATAAGACGCTTAACATTTAGAATTCTCACATTTAAAAACATGTCTGTAAATCAAATTTAGTTGCATATGTATAATGCCAAAAAAACATTTTAAAATACATTTTAAAGTCCAGAGAACTGACAATCTTGAAATTCTTCCTCTGGAGTTGCAGTAGGTGCAGTAAGTACAACTGCTTTATAGGTATTTTTATTACAATCTGAGTTGATTATCCTTCCCCGCTGTACTTTCAAAATCTTCTAAACTCAAGGTCTATTAAGTTTAGAATAATTAGTAAACAATTGCTTACAGTCCCTTGTAAACTTTTATGTAATGATAAATTACATCACACTCAACACCATAATGCAAGGGTGTCTAAGTCCATTGAACCAGTTGACACACCCAAATAAACAGGAATGTTTTTGTATTTATTCTCTCACTCTAACATTTCAGCAGGGGAGCATGGCGTAGTGGGGGAGAGCACAGACATTTTGGTGCTGCCTTCTTCACTGCGCAACAGTTCTTCAGTTTCATTAATGAATCCCTAACTCTGCACCAATAACGAGTGTCGATCAATCTCTGAAGAACAGACGTGTCACATAGGATCCTACTGACAAGAGCTTCCCTGAATTCTGTAAAACCCACAAGGCTCCTTACAAAACTCGATTCTACAATCATCAAAAAACTAAAAGCTAATTTACATATAACAATTTTTATATATTGTTCAGTGGGTTATGTGCAGCAGTTTACACACTGGGTATTGACATGTCACCAGAGGAAGTCTACTGTAGGTTCAAGTTCTCCTTAAGGATACTGTTATTTTGTGTTACTCAGCAAATCAAGCTCGTTTTTAATTCTACTGTAGTGCTCCACTAAATTACCAACATGGCAGGAGCACTTCAGAATGGGTGTGCTCTGTCTGTCATCATTCACAAAGCCATCAGAGCATCAATTGAAAAATGTATGTGTTTGTGTGTGAGAGAGAGGGAGAGAAAGAGGGAGGGAGAGAGAGATGTATTCAGAGGTATAAAGAGTGAGTCAGTAGTGGCTGATGAGATTAGGGAGGTGTGTACCTCTGTGGGTTTCTGTAGTGTTTGCTTTGGTTTACAATCTGTTTTGAAAAGACTCCCAGCCTCAAAAGTTCAAGGTTGTGCTTCTTCAAATGCAGCCACTGTCCAGAGCTCGTCAGATGCACAGCAAAAATCTGCCAGTTTAATGTGCTCACTGAACAGGAACATTGTGTTTGACTTGGGCTGTTCTTATCTGCCCCTTGGTAGTATCCTTCTCACATTCTAATTTACTTTCCACTGAAAGGCATTTTTGTTATTAAATTATTCAAATGAAGACTCTCACACTAAATTGCATAAACTTAAGGAGAATGGGTCAAGATTCCACTTGAGGCCATAATGGTTGCTCACTATTTTCCAAAAAAAGAATCATTTTAACCAGCAGCCCTCAAACCGTGTAGCACCAGAATGAAATCAGATCTCAAAGCATGTCATGCTATGTCGCCAGTACACCAACTGCACTCATGGTTTAACATCTTTGTTGATGTGTCTCAGTGAATAACCAGGATATGTAAACAATAAGACCTGCAAACATGCTAGATCCAAATGTAAAGGAACTAGCCTGATGAACACTATGCACAAGACGCATCTATCTAAAACTACAGTAGCCCAGCTGGGCTTCCTGACAAGCCCACACTCCTGGGATGTAGAATATGATCTACATCAGTATAAATCATCTGAATACTGGTAATCAAGGCAAGTTTGACTTGGTAGGTTTGACAGATAGAATGATCAACAGAAAGGCTGCTCTGAAATTAAACATGTCAGGAGGCAGAACATTCAGATATGTTGATAAAGCTAGCAGCTGTATTTACTGCTATAATAATCAATAGTGATATCCTTCCTCTTAAAGAAGGCCTAAAACACTAAACGTTTTATAATTTAGAAATGAATTAAAATAACCAAATTTTGCTGATTACCTCCAACGTTTAAGTAGCCAAAAATTATTACAGAGCATTTGTCTGACACCTCCTCTCAGATAGCCACAGCTTCTATCCTGTCTCTTCACTTTCATGGAGGGCATGTAAAGGGGCTGGAGAAGGGTGACAGCTGTTAACAGTATTAGAAATGAGTCAAGTTACTGGTTTCATTTGAAGCTGGGCCTTTTCATCATTACATCACAGTAATGATGTTAACTAGTCTTGAAATAAAATCCAGAGACCTGGTCCGAGACCAAGTAAAAATGTGGCAGATTACAAACCAAGACCTTTAAAAAGTGGTCTTAAGACCAGTTTTGAGACCAAGACCAGTCTCGAGAACTACAAGCCTACTTTGAAGCTCACACCAGGTCAGAGTTCAGACATTAAGGATATATTTTGGGTATCACTTTAAGACACTTAGCATGTTTTTCTCTGGAAGAAAAAGCAACCTTTTGATTATTTCAATAGAGAGACTGACTCATTAGATAGCTGTTGGGTTGTGAATATGTTTTATTATTTTATTTACACAGTACATGATAGTTACCTGTTGCTGTCATTTGAATCTGTGAAGTTAGTCGCAGTGAGCCAAAACCTAAAAGATTAAAAACAAAGCAAACATTTTCACAGGTTACTGCAACATCAGTGCTGTAATAAAATATTATTTTGCAGCTGATCAGAGTCATGAAAAATAGGGATCAGGGCTGATTGTGTTAAAGTTATGTATGTTGCCATGCTTACAGTAATTGTGACAAGGATACCCAATAGTATAGCTAACAAACAGTACAAATAATTATTTCATACCGCGTGTGTCCAAAGCCAACATGCTGTGTCAGGCACTCTGTGGAGTAGGACCGACCTCATGGATGATTCAGGTTCAGGATGACATACAAGTTTAAGAACAGAGAGAAGGATTTGTGTGCTGTTACAGAGAAGCAGTTAAAGATGGCCTTTTTTTTTTTTTTTTCTTGATGACCTTTGCCTGACCTGAACAGACTTTAAGTGTTTACTCTTACCATATATTGTAACAATAATTAACATAAAGTTAGCATTGAATATAAATCAAGCTTTTGTTTACAAGTCATGATTAATGTTATGTTTAGCAGGATGTTTGACACCTCCCACTGCAGTAAAGACAGAGCTATTTCCTGTGAATTTTACCTGTTAAATGTCTTTTCGTAATCCTTCCAACAAAATGGCTTTAAAATCTCCAAAGGCGGATGCCAACAATTTCTGTAACTGTTTTTACAACACTTCCATCATGGAACAAGCTGTGGAAAATGCTAACTCTTCTCCAGCTGAGTTCAGGCCCCAAAGCTCTTCAACAATTAATTAGAAATTTCTAATGATGGAGCCATAGTTATGAATAATCCATGTCTCAAACCACAGGAGTTAGCATAGCCTCGGGGGAGATCAACAAGCAGGCTTCTTGTAATTATTGTCATTCTTCCTTCATTTATTTATTTTGCAGCAAATGAATATGAACCTTTGCTGTCTAACCTCTGATAAAATCTATTTGCACTGGGCTGATTTTAAGTCTCAAGTTGTGCATAAATAAACAGTTTAGCGAACTGTTTTTGTCATTAGTAATCAGTGAGGTATGATCAAACTTCCTTTTTCAGCTCTTGTATCCTGATAGATATTAATAACTTACATAAACATTTTAAAAGAAAAAGTGTTTTGGATCTGTGGGTTCATTTATTATCATAAGAGAACTAGAGTCAATAACTCCAGCATGTCGAATCAATGGATGTCAATGGTAGTTAAGTGAAATATTAAATAGAGCAATCATTACACGTAACTCCTTCTTCAATAATTTTTATCCATTTCATTTTTCAGCTCTTTGATAATTTTACAGCATCATGGAGTGTTTTCATATTAACATCACAGGAAGGCTTACTGTTGTGGATTATAGAGACTGAGTCATGTGTGGGTAGAACAGGTAAGCAGAAGCAGTAGTGTTGCTATGGTGTTGCACTTGGAAGTACTCTTTATGTTTCAAGATATTAGACTTGCGTGGGCAAAAGTCTGTGCAGTTGTCATCCATCCGACCTCCAAGCACAAGTCACATTTCTCTGCACAGTATTTGATCTTAAATGTCTCAAGAGAAATCAGAACAGAATGTAAGAGTCTAGTCAATGTTTTCTCTTCTCACTAAGACTAAATCAGTGTTTCTCTTCTATGGCAACTAAGACAAACATTGAATCATCACATAAATTACTGTTTCAAAAATATAAGAGAATTATATCATGTCTTTAATAAATGGTGATTAATGTCTCTCCTGTTCAAAGGAAAAGGAAAAACACAAAAACGGATGAAAGTTAAGCTAAGGTAGTAAAATCACCACTATTAAACACTTTGTTCTCAGACTGCAGGTCAACTTGTGCTTCCTAGAGTTTCCAAATGTAGAATGGGAGCAGAGCGTTTACCTATCAAGCTGATCTCCTGTGGAGCCAGCTCTCGGTTTAGGAAGTGAGGAGACAGACTCCTCACTTCTCCCCTAATCTGCTCTCCTCCTGCTTATACGTCACCATTGCATGTCATTACAGTTTTTCACAACAGCTAAAACAATAAACCCCATTATCTGAACCAAATTCTCGATAGTGTTAAACAATTTATCAAATAAATCACCTTCTGCAAAACCTTAAACACATTCAGGCAGTTAGACACTGTTTGCAAATCTCATGCGCTCTTTTTGCTAAACTCTAAACACATTCTCACTCAATAAAACACATTTCACAGCAAAACTTAAAAGACTAAAACTAAAACACAGTTGTCATCGTTTACACAAAACAATCGAAAATAGTTCACACTTGTTTCTAATTATCAACTATGGATAACAATATGGAGAAAGTGGAGGTGGAGGAAGTGTGCGTATACGAGGTGGTGCATGAGGAGGACGAGGAAGAGTAAGACCAAGAACAGTCATTTCAGATGAACTGTGAGCTGCCGTGAAAGACCACGTTCTTGTACATGGAATGAAAGCGTTCAACCTAACTTAAGAAGATTCTCTGTGGCCGCCATAGTCAGGACATTCAAAGAAGAGAGCAGGTTATATTGTTTTCCACTGTATTTTCATCATTTCAATGAGTAATTCAATTTGTCAATATACTGTAAAGTCAACTGGAAAAAGAAAGAAAAGCTGCCAAACAGACAACATTTTATGTATAGTAGTACTTTCCATCATATTTTTACTACAAGTATGTTTATTTATAATTTTGTAAAATTACAAGACTACCACATCAGGGTGTAAGAACTGCTTTGTTCTCCGAAGAGCAAGGGGTTCTCATCTCATCTCATCTCATCTGGTCCGTCAAAACTCCAGGAAATTCAGCAGTTAATGAAGATAATTTAAATTTTGAAGGAATCAACAGCGTAAGCTTTTCTACCATTGACGTGTCCTCCAACGCAACCACATTCATCTACGCATGAAGCAACTATACCGAGTACCCTTTGAGTGCAATTCTGAAAGGGTCAAAGATCTACGACGTCAGTATGTGTGGATGCTTACAGTACACTTCTGAGCTTCTAGCCTAGACTTATTGTGAAGTGCACTATGTTGTAGTGTATATAGATCAGGGGTGCATACAAAGACACTATTTTAAAATTCCTTTAGCATCGTTCACAACAGTAAATCATTTTGTTTTCATTCAAACAGAGTGTTTGAATTAGATTCCATGAAAATCCCCATGAATGGATTTTTGTAGATGAAGCAGGATTCAATCCTATGAAGAGAAGAAGCTGGATCGGCCACACCGGAGGATTTTTTGCCTATTGCCTGGCAAGGGACAACATTGCCTGTGATTTGGATGAAGTTCTCTAGCCCTCTAGTCTCTATTTTTTGATTTAGTGTCTAATGAATGATCTGCAGTGTGTATATTACTGACTCATGTGAGTATGATCTGAAAGCATTGTTTAATTTTGATTGTTGATGAAATGGTTTTGAAGCAATTGTTTGATTTTGCCAGATGAGTCAGAGGTTTTGTGAATTTAGTTTGAGTATTTGGATTTGTATTTAAGGTTTTGACAAAATGAGTGCTGGTTTCAAAAAACTTGAGTTTTAGCAATTCACAAAAACTGTAACTATGTGTCTTCTTCTACTTATTTGTGTGCTTCTTCCTCTGATTCTCTCTGTCTGTACCTCTGTCTGCAGGCGTCCCCATCCTCAGAGCTGCATGTCCCCGGTGTGCAGTTGCAGGTCCAACCAACCTGCCCACAGTTTAGTCTGCTGCTTGTTATTGTTGTTCTTTTGTTGCCTGTTGTTCTTTTCTCTCTCCACTTCCACTCATCCCAACCAGTCAAGGCAGGTGGCTGCCCACCCTGAACCTGGTTGTGCTTCTTCTGTTACAGGGAGTTTTTCCTCTCCTCTGTCATCTAGTGCCTGCTGAAGGGGATTCAGGGGGTTTATTAATAAGTGTGTCATAAATAAAGTGTGTCATTAATTGTATGGTTATATTCTGTAAGGTCTTACTATACTCAAGACTCAACTGAAAAACTGTACTGAATTGATTCAGACATTTGTTGGGTTCTACATATAATTCCATACAGTTGTATTGTTTAATTCAGTAAGATATTAAACTTTATGTTTTAAAGTACCTTGAGATGACTGTTGTTGTGAATTGGTGCTACATAAATAAACTGACTTGAATTGAATTGAACTGAATGTTTACGTAATCACTACTCAGTACACTCAGTACACAGTACATACACAACTTGCAACAAAAATGCACATATTAATCTCAAACTGGATTCAAATGCAAACATTTGATCATAGCTTAATTAAAAGTTTGTGTTTGAGGTTAATTGTACATTGTAAAATGTAAAGTACATTTTAAATAAAAATTTAAATGATCAGGTAGAATATTATAATCATATTCCAATTAGGTTATTTTGAATATCCATCAACACAATTGATATTATAGCAAATGACAATAATTATCATGTGTGATGTGAAGCTCAGTTTTGAACACCCATTGAGTAAAATCAGACAATTTAAAGCTCACTTCAAAATCTACCTGGAAGGTTTTTCTACTTGAATGTATATGTATAATTTTCAAATGTAGGAGCACGACAAATAAACATGAATCAAAAACAATATGAACCTTTGTTTTAGTTTATAAACTCAAAAATCTGATACATGCTGATATTATCAAATTGCTTTCTGGCTCCTCCAGCCATCTGTACTTAAATTGAGCAACACAACTCCTAGCTCCGGTAAGTAAAGGCAAAGGTTTCAACTGACACACACACATATATACAAACAGCACGGTGACACACCGCACAAACAGTTCAACTTGTTTTGTTCAGGCAGGCAACTCAGTGGGCTGAATATACAGACTTACAGCACAAAAAATCCCATCCTAACAATGTTCAAAGCCAAATAAGATCAAACTCAGTTCACAAATTGTTTGCCCTCTCTGCCTTGAAACTCTGCGTGCTTGCAAATAATATTTTTAAGAGCCAATACCTGAGAAAACTGAGCCTACTCTTGTGACTGGTTTCCAGTGTTTGGCTGGTGCTGAGTGAAAATCTCCCAAAGTGAGTGATAAAAATATTTTAAACAAGAGAAGACAAATTCAAGTTGAAATGCTGTTTTGTGGTGTTGGGACTATTTCACTAAATACATGCTAAATGGACTAGACCAGCTGAGAAAACACTCCCCCTTTTTCCCTCAAAACTCTTCACACAGTCAGTATTACAAACACACACCTGAGCTAAACAGTTTAAACAATCTCACCTCCAAAACTCTTTCACCAGCAAAACACATCATACATGTCTCAAAGTTCATTCATTCACAACACTGGCGACACATCTCACTCAGGAAACAAACACTGTCACCCTGAGGACACTGAACTACAAAATAACAGCTAACAGCAGAGAATATTACATGAAAATCATTTTTATCTTTAAAGTTTAAATGGTTGTTTTTCATTTAAATCCTTATTATAGTATACAATAAGACCATTGCACTTGGCATGTACTAAATTTTTGTAGTATTGGGTACTGTAACAAGAATGAATTAGCAATGCAATTTGCTTGTCATATATTAAAGCAGACTTTTTCCCTGTCATATGTGAATGCATTTCAAATGGAGTATGTCTGGACAGGTGCTGCATGCTGCCATTCTTCTCTCTTAACAAACCGGTGACATATTTCCCCCAAAATCTGCTTGCAAATGAGCCAGCTGTAATACACTCAGCTTTGTTGATAAGTGTTTTTGATATTATTTTCTATAGATTTTAATCAATCAATCAATCAATCTCTCTATTTTGCATTTTTGAACAAAGTATGTTAGCATTTGAATAAATGTGTTGCAACAGTAAAGTGTTTTCCAGGGGATGGTCTCTGACTGAGAAAGGAGTTCATGAATTTTGGTAACTGTGGTCACTGAATGCATTTTGTGTGAAAGCAATGAAAAGTGATTCACAGTTTGCTCCTCATGGACTTCTGCTTTACTGACTGTGTGAAGAGTTTTGGCAATGTGACTTTAGAATTAATCAATGCTTGTTAGCAATAAAAAAACTGTAATTCCTAAGAAAATGTGTTTATTAGTTATTGCAGCTTTAATTAGTGTAAGTCATCTTTGTTGTCTGTTACAAAAATGCAGTGCATAAAAGGTGGCAACATTTTTTCCTCTCAGTTTGATTGATTTGCTGTTGCCTACAGAAATGATGAGACATGTTCTTCACGCTATCTCTCCCTTCATACTGCTACTGTTCCTCAAAGTCTGATAGTATCTTGACATGGTCTAAATTAAAAAGATTTTCACCTGTCTTTAAACTTCTGCCACTAGATAATTACTTTACTCATACATTTTGTCAGATGAAATCTGAATAGACCACAGTGCTGTCACTTAGAAACTTTCTATAAAACTGTGCTACAGTACATTTTCTATTTCTGAAGACATTTCTATGAATGTAACACAGCTTTATTATAATACTGTATATTAGCCCCGTGTGAAGATTTAGTGGAAGTGCAGTAAGGTGTTGTATTGCATAAACTGCAGATGTTCTAACAGTATTTGTGTGTAATAAACAGATTTCATAGTAAAAGTTCACAAGATTAACAGTCAGTCAACATCAGTGTGTCCATGTCATGTTATTTTAAGTATGGAAGCATCCTAATAAACTCTTAAGCACTTACAATGATTAGCTATTGCATAATCTGAAACAGTGCCAAAGGGTTGAAGTCCAGTTTTAATGTAGTTCAGGCATTACTGGATTTCAGTCTAGGGCTCTATTCCAACAACACAATTTAAGAGAATTACTGGAGGCACGTCAAGTTGTCAAGATACCAGCTCCATCTATGAAAGCCTTAAGAAACATTGTAGAAAAATGCAGCCCACACACGTGACCTCGGTTAATTTGCCACATGCATATCCTAATTGAACTCTCTTCATCTAAATCAGGGCAGCTAAATGTAAAGATCTAATGTAAACTGAACATGTATGTAGCTACACACTGTGTGTTTGTGTTTATGAACAATCACTCTGTGTGGGCTGAAGCACAGAAATTCACAACAACATAATGACACTCCAGTTCATTTGGGTTTGTACTGCTACATTTATGCTAGTGTGTATCTGCTGCTCTGCACAACTGCCATCATTAACTGTAACTTAATTATCATTATCAATATTTTGTTTATCTTGTTTACTAAAAGCTTCAAGTGGGACTCACTTTGGCGGCAATCCTTAAAAAAACATCCATGTTAGGCAATTAAATTCCTCTTTGTCATTAGCACTTTTTAGAGCAAAACTAGACATTTAATGACTTTACAAATTAAGAGTCTTGGAGGTGTTGTGGTTGGCTGTGTGTGCTTCTGAGACAAAATGTTTTATATTCAGAAATATTTCCTGGCAAGTTCATGTTTTAAGGAATAGCTTAACTGCAGGTTTACAATTTATGTCACAACCAACTGAATGGAAATTGTTCAGGATGGTTGATGTCATGTATATTTCATCAAAGATGTCAGTTCTGGATTGGCTCCTTTTAGATATCTGGATCCATCAGCGTGTCTGATAGTACAGACATAACAACAGCTAGAAGCAATAGAATTTGCTGTGTCTTTGTCTATGTTAACTTGTTTTTCTGCAGTTCGCAGTCTCTCCTACTGTGTTACAAAAAATAATAAAGAATATTTGTGCACAGTGTTGTGGAGAGGTCTGATCTGTTTTCAGATCAGACTGACTGGCTAAATCTCAAATATGGCCCAGAGCTGCAGAACTATTTTAAAGAACTTTGATTATATATGTTGTTTCTGACCACAGAGTATCAAAAATAACACTAAATACAAGTCTGCTGGCAATGTTGAGAGATGTTAATGTATCATCAAAACTAGTTTAATTTATTAGTTCTATTACTTTTAAGTGAAGTTACAACTGTTGGCAAAATACCAAGGTGAAGACAGTGCAAAGAGGCATATCTGATGCATGTTGAGGAATGTTACAGTACAGTGTTATAGTAACCAATTGATAGAGGATTAAATCTCTCCAGAGAACATCTTTTGGACCTCTGACCGCTTTAGGACCATCATCCTGCTGTATCTTAAAAATCTCTGCATTTCATTATACTGCTTTGTATGTAGCACAGTACCAAAAGTCTTGGCTCCGACGCATCCACACACATCTCTGTACAGACGCGACCGCCGTCGTTAAAGAAAAGTTCATCTTTTTCCGCATCCTTCTTCTCATTATCATTTGCCTATAAGTTTTTCGGCTTCCATTGCAGAGCAGCTTTAAAATGAAATCGTACAGGTTCACTTTAGCTGCATCCATGTTTACTTGTGCATACACGACATGTGACGTCATGTTACTGTTGATCTGTGCATGCAGGTCACTTCAGGGCTGTGGACAGTTCACATTGGAGTCTGATAAAAACATCTGAATTGAGACATAAAAGACTTAAAAATTAAGTGCAGTTTTGTGTTATAAACCACTGAATTCATTGTTTTAGCATGTCTGTGTTAAAGGCATCTTGTGGGTTTTTTGACATCAGGTAATGGTATGAAAGAATGTATTTGTGAGTCTGTCAGCTTTGTGTTTCTTGAGACACGTGCTTTCCGCCAATAGTTTCACATTATTGTAAGTCATCTAGTGGGAAGTTTTGTATCAGGCAAGTTCAGCAAAATGCCAATGAAGGTGGGGCATTTGGTAATTAAATGTAGATGTACACAATACAGAATTTAAATTGGTGATAAAAAAGGTAAAGTGTGTTTTATTCCCTTGTGCTGAAACAAAATTTCTGTGAATTTGGGTGTGTGAAGTCTTACCTTTTTGTGACTGAACTTTGGTTGAACTCACCCTGGACCCTTCTCTTTTTTGTTTTTGGTTAAGTGTGATGTGCATTACTTATGTGCAGAAGAAGGAAATGGAGGGAAATGCATTCATCATTCACTCATGTTTGTGTTTATATGAAATAACCATTAAGTGTCTTTAACATACAAATATTCAAACAAATTTCCCAAAATGTTCTTCTAAAGGGCTGAAAGATAAATTTCAGCCTGTGGTGTACATTTGCTTGCTCACTTGCAACCTTCATATATAAAAAAAAAAACATAATTTCCTGCAAAAGACCAGCACACACAAGAAGCCAGGTTACAGCTCCACAGAAACCCAGATATCAAGCAAAGGTGGCCTTCACACTTTTCAATACATGAGTCACTGTACCTGACCTCTGTGCAGTGTTGAAGATTATATAACTGCTACAAAGGCGACGTGGCTCGATTTGACAGAACTCTGCAGCCCTCACCCTGTGTCTCTCTGTGCAGTTTCACTGTTACATGCAGGCTAATTTTTTTGGATTAATTTTGGATAAGTATTATGTAGGAGTGCTGTATTTGCCTGCATTAGCATTGTCTTTGTTCTTCAATGGGAAAGCTGGGCCTGACCTGCTCTGGATGATCTGGAGTGGATGGACGCTGACTGGACATAAATATTCAAACTCTGTGACAACCATCTGTGCTTCAGTGTTAAAACAACACTAAAAACATCACAAATCAGTAGCTTTTATGCCACACCTACTTGTGATAGAATAATAATATTAGGTGAGCAGCTTTAACAACACAGTGACATTTTTAAAAAGCGCATCTTTATTCAGCATCATTTAATGCAGAAATGTAGAGCAGAGATTGACAAAAGGTGACCCACTGGCTATGAGCATATTGCTATTATTTTCCAAAGGATCCTGACATTAAATTCAATGGATGCGACTGAAATATATAATATCAGTGTTATCACAAATATTAAACGGAAAATAACATTATTGAATGTTGTGTAACATTAGCATAGATACAAGATTTCATTTCCTTTCTGTTTTATTTTAAACTGCATTTCAGCTGTTCTTCTGTGTTTGTACATGTATTGTATTCATAATTGAATGTTTCTAATGTGGTCTAGCGTTGTTACCAAAGGAGCTTAGTTCATTTGATTGCCACTGAATATAATTATCAGTGGAAAAACTGCACATAAGTGTTTTTTAATTAAAGTCTTGCTTAGAAATGCTTGAGGCAGCCTCTAATCTTAAAGCAGCAAGTTGCTGAGAATAAGGATATATTATTTTCAGGTCAAAATTAAATTCTCTGCAGAGGATCCTATCAGAATCAAACACATATAAAATGTGTGTTGCTTCTTCATGTTTTCAAATTGTTTTTTTCTCAGATGTCGGGGGAAATGTTGTGTGATGTCTGTAGTACTGCATGGAGTAACTCAGTGGAGCTTTTAATTTTAACTGCTGTTTAACTGCATTATTCAGGCCTGCTTCACTTCATGTATCTATTATTATTACTACTATTTTAATTTTTGTTTTGTGGTTAA
>OMLM01000947.1:17148-69452 GCA_900302695.1 Helostoma temminkii | reverse complement strand
GACTCACTAACATAATGCACTCCCTAGCCTCTTACTATTAGGCATCACATCTTAATGCCTAATCCTAACTTCTACATTATCCCAAAAAAGCCTTTGAAGTTGTGAGGACCACCCAAAATGTCCTCCCAACATGCCCTTACAGTGAATAATTTGTCCACACAAATCATAAAAATGGCACACACACATTACATCTAAAACATTTTGAAACCCTTTAGGCACCAGCATCTAAAGCACTGATGTTTCATGTGAGATTAGATACATTTCAAAACTTCTTTAAGAGCACTCATGGGTGATTTTCTTCCACAGCACAAGAAATATTGCTAAGAGACTGCATGGTTTGATACAGCGATGATGCAGAAGGTTCACTGCCAGTAATGTGATTAATTGTCACAGCATATGTTGCTCCATCATTTTCCTTTTATCCTTCTTTGGTTTCTAAATAAAGCATTTCCCACATACTGTACATGTACAGTACATTGTGAGGCTTTTTTATGTTATGTTTATGTTTTTATGTACATGAGCCATGAGATCTGTGCATGTAATTCACAGTTTTCCTAGAATTGTATTTGTATACACCAATTTTAGTTACTGAATAAAATTGAATACCATCATGTACCATAAGACTACCAACACCACTTTATTTTCACAAACCAATTCTGCTACTTTCTCATAATGTGTTTTCTGGAGGTTAAGTACTGTGCATGTCACTGACATGATGCTCTTACAATACCTCAGTGCCTATCAGTGCCTGATGTGTAGACTTGCATCAGTCATGGAAAAATAATTATTTAAGATGATTTTCTGGCATCTCCAAAAAGGACAATGATGTGACTCATTCATTCAAGTTGCTCTTTTAATTGTACAATTATTAGAAATTATTCTTTTGAAGTTGCATAACATTTACAGTGCACTTTACAACATGCTTTTTCTTGTCTGTGCATGTCAGTGTGATGCAAGATTTTATGCATCCTCAAGAAAACATCAGGTCATTACACAAATGACCATTCTGTAGTAGTTAATAGTTCTTATCTCTGAGATATCTCTGATCTTTTTAATCTTTATGAGACACAAAATGTAGACTATAATTCAACTTCTACATTCCTGTTATTCCTGTTTATCATAATTACAGATATGATGATTCATGCGTTCAGAACCCACCACAACTCATCTTGGATATGTGGGTATCGATACTCAAGGTAAATATGTAGGACAGATAAGTAAAAAAATTTGTCTTCATATTGTCTCCTCAGTATTTGGTTACAATTCTAAAAAGTTAGACTATAGGATTCATTATTATCATTATTAAGAATATGAGGCAAAAAGTGACCATTGACTAAAATGTTTCATATATTCTGATTTTTGGGGGCTTTTCATCCACTAAATTTCTTTTTTAAACATCTTTTATTGTATGTAATGGGAAAAAAAGTACAATCATCACGTGCAAAGGTTTATAATTTTATCACAACTTTACAACTCTATTGATAAACTTTACTAGGAGCAGTAAAGTCATTACTTGATTAGTTTTGGTTAAAGTTAAGTCATGCCACATGTCTCATTAGTTTGACACAGTAGCACAGTGAATATTAATGCAGACTGCTAATGTGTTTGCCAGGAGACATAGCCAACAATCTGTTTGGTATAATTATTTTGGCACTTTTTATACAGTTAGCTAACTAAATAGTTATGCTTATTTCATATCAGGCCTTATTCACAGAAAATGTCAATAAGAGTGACAGTTGGTTTTGCTCACTTTATGGCAGATGCTGCCTCACTGAAAATGTGGACAATCAACTGCTCCAAGGGTATTAATAATGATTGTGCTGCTTGTTGGATGTTTCCTAGAATTTTATGCAAATAATTTGGGCAGAAATGGCTTTTTTATAAGTGGAACTGTATGTTTCTATAGCCAAACTATGGGGATTGTGAAGTTTTCATTTTAAAAAAGTGAACAAAACATGCCTGTAAGTTTTAAACTGTAAATATGAAAAGTAGAGAAGACCACGTGAGGTAGCCAGGAGCTTGCTCATTCGCACTCAGGTTTTATTAATCCTTTAATGAGAATTTTTTCATTCCGTGTGAGATACTGTAGCATAACCAAATACTCTTAAGGCATCCTCTGAAACTTCCATTTAGACATTAATTTAATGCCTTGGCTGTTACGGATTTGATGTTCAAAAAACAATGAAAGAGGAAAGAAAACTTGTAGGGTGACAGAGAAAACTGCATAATTGAAAATGAAATCATGGAGCCCCTAAAGAGACCATAGTAATTTGCATAATAATGAATACTTGTGTGTTATTGTGTAGCCCGGTACATGCTGTTTAACTACGCTAAGACTTTGAAATGATTTGTTCCTGGGCTTTGAACCTCTCTCTGTACAGCTGATGACTTTGCATGAAGCAGAATGACAGAAAAATGATGAAAAAGCATCTCTTTCAGATCAGAGTTCTGTATAAATTCATTTGAACACATCTGTTCCCCTGGAGTGTCATCAAGTGATGCAGCTGTAAAATATGTGGGAGCGACAATCGTTAATGGAGAAGAGCACAAATGGCTAACAATATCCATCAGCCACCATTTATTTCAACATAAAATGGGCTTATTTATCTACTCAGGCCATTTTCTCTGCTCAGGGGACAACTGAAATGATATCCAAGCAGCGGAAACAATAAATTGAAAATATACCTAAATGCAAAATAGCCGAATAAAAACCACTCATATGATTTATCAATTAAAAACACACTTTACTGGCCATATGCCTGCCATTAGCAGGCCGGTTATTCTGTGTTTTGGCATACACATGTTTTTTGCCCTTGACCTGCATGAAATATTTAATAGAGAGCTACACACACACTCTAGTGGAACTTATGCGAGTGTTAGATATGGGTGGGTAACAAGCACGTCTTCATCTGGATTGTCATTGCTCTGCTCTGACCCACTCCAAGCTGTAGAGACACCTGAATCAGTTTAATGGTTTCCTCATATGGAGCCTCAGATGTAAAAAAAAAGAAGAATGATTATCATGATTACGTCTGTCTGCTCATGTGATATATGTTTGTGTGGCGGCAACTCAGGGTCATGTAAGTCTGTGATTGAAGAAGTCACTGTAGATTTTAATGAAACTACCAAAACAAAACTATAGTCCACAGGGAAAAGATCTCTTGTGGCATTTACAAAGTAATTTCAGAGTTTTTGTCTCCCCTGGTAATGCATGTTGAAAAGCAATTTTATATCTCAGATTGATATTTAGGTAAAAGATGGTATGAACAAAAGACTGCACCCAGAACTGAGTTTTATGGTTAATACAATGTGACTCTAATGTGAATCTAAACAACTCAAGTATGTAGTCCTTTGATTAAATTGAATGAAATGATTTAAAATTGTATTATATGAATGGTTTGATGTTTTGTGATATACAATATGTCTATGTGTTCTCTTCAGAAAACTAATGCCAGAACTAACATTTAATGGAAGGATGAAACAAACAGTACATGACTGAAGCGGATAGTGATGTACTCTTTGTACTTGTTTACCTGTAACTACAAGTGTGTTTGTGCTAAGCCAAGCTAAGATGGTAGCTACCAAACAAATTTTTCATTTGGTTCAATAAAGTGAATAAACCTACCAAACCTTAAAGCGTTTCTAAATTATTTTATTTTATCAGGTTAAGGTAAAAGGGGACAATCACATGCATATTTGCTGAAGGAGCCGGTGGGCTTCTCAGCTGATTAGCTCCATATGCTGCATAGCTCACACATAGGAGCTGCAGGCCGGAAACATTGAGCTGAGCTGTTCTCAGCGGCCCTTTCTACATGCTGCTTCTGTCTCTGGGGCTCTGGATTGTATGTATGAGACCAAACTCATAAAGCATTAAAATCCTTCCTGTTTCACATAAATGCCCTCATTTACTCAGAACCATCTATGACAAAACAATGCTTTTAACATGAAAGGATTTATGTAAACCCCCCTCTGAAAAAATTTAAGCAAAAGATATCTTTAGTCCTTCTGAACTGTGCTGGGAAACCAGATAACTATTTTACTGCAATGTAATATGCAACTACTGTAGATTTGGCTGATGAGACTTACTGATTTGCGTATTTGACACCTTTGTAAATACCACATGGGGCAATATTCAAAATTCTTCCTGGCACATTGAATAGCACCAGAGGGTTGCTGTATTTAAATGTACAGTAATTATCAATAACATTGCTTTTGTAAGTTCACAGTAGCTGCTTCTTCTTTTCTCATCATTAAACCTTTCATGAAGCCAGAAGAGACATTCTCATTTACTTTGCTTTTGGCTCCAGTCAAGTCTCCTTTAAGGGACCTCCCAGTTCTGTAGTCACTTGATTCAAAGTGTTATCCTCTGAGAGCTCTCTTTCAGAAAGTGATGCATGATTATCTCCGCTAGTCACAATCCTAATCAAAATAAGGTTCAGACATACCGCAGTGCGAGCACTATGGAGCATGTGCAGATGTTACAGATGGCAGGATTCAGGTGTTAGTACTATTCTGCTGTGAACAAATGATTGAATGTGTATTAAGTGAAAGGAAATATTTGAAATTTCATGAGAGTGTTTCTTCTGGATTTTATTTCAACTTTGACACATGAGTATCTGTCCAAGTGCTGCCATGTTTTAACACTGTTCAGTGCCTCTGTGCAGGTTTCAGAGACGCAAGCTGAATATTAGTGGCAGAGGCTGTCAGGCTGTACAGTAAATGCCTCATAAAATAATTCAGAGTTAAACAAGAGGGACCCAGGGAGTGATCAATATTTCATGATACTGTCAACAAAATTAACACAGTGGAGCTACTGTACAGTCAAACACACATACACACCATCGTCTGTGTCAGTATGTGAGCACAGTGGGTTGAGATAGACTCTTCATAAAATAAATACGAACCTCTATAGACTAGCCAAGATTTTATAGATTCAACAGGGTTCACATAAGTGAATGAACCATAGAGGAAGAGTGGAATGTTTTAATTCCTGAGCATTTGATATTGGGTATATTATATGACAGCAGCTTAAATCTTCTTTGCTGTCAGAAACAGCCTTCATGCTAATGTTACAGATCAGTAACTGGAACTATCTACAGCCCTGCAAAGCCGGCTCAGTATATGTGGCGAATAAGGACTGAGTGGCCAGATGACAATTAGCAGTTTGCTGTACAAGGACTATGCATGACTTCACTCTGTTCATAACTGTGTTTGTTTGTAGGCAGCTGTATCAGCTTATTTCAAGTTTAGGTGTGGAGAGATTCACTGCAGGCACAAAAAATAACTGATTTATAAACCAAGAAATATTGTCCAAACACTTAATGACAGTGAGATGACGCACAGTTTAGATCATGCGGAGTTTTTTTGTGGTCGATCTCATTAGAAATGTGCTCGGATCACCCACTCAACGCAGTAACACTTTAACATCAGAAATTTTTAAATGATCACAACAGTGCAGGAGTGATGACTTGTGTCTGTTGCAGCTTTCGATCAGCAGTGTGATCACACACACTATAACAGAACTTTTACAGCTGCATTTGTGACATACCTCATTCAACGTTCACACCTTAGCAGCACCATAGCAGACACAAATGCATCATCACGCCATCAGAAAATGAAGATACTTTTGTCAACAAAAAGAGGCTGATAGCATCAGCATTCAATTTCATTTCAGTGCGGACTACATTTTAACCAACTCTGCTATAATATAACAAAGATATATAATATATTTATTATTTATATGAACGCCAAAACTGGCTGGGGGCCACTAATTGCTACAGTTACATTGATCATGGTGGCTAAAAAATTGTTCTTAGTCACACCCACTGACATCATATCTTACATCAAGCAGTCAAAACACAAACATACTGTGACGTCCACCACTGACTGAACAATTTGAGCCTACACGTGAAGTCCCACAAGTACTCACACAATTATTTTTTCATATTAAAATAAGGAGCCCATTTCAAAGGGCTACACACAGAATATTGAAAACCCATTTCTCCAAAAACCATCTGTAAAACTTGGTGCCCTATTTGGAAGTCGCAGCAAATGGTTTTCAATATTCTGGATGACTTGGCCAGTATACGAGTTATGCATCCCCACTGTCAGAGACTGAATGCAGAATAGTTCTCTTGTGTTGCTAACTACTTTTACAATTTGCACATTCAATAATAACCAGCTGTACTGCTCTTGTAGATGTTGAGACTTTACTGTATCGGTCACAGAATCATACAAGTTACAATAATATAATAAAAATAATAAAAAGTCCTGTGCTGTCTTGAGAAAATGTTAAGACACGTAAGACATTAATTTTGTAAACTGCCAAATTAATATGGACAAAGTCATTCTAAATAATATACAACCTAATTCTCTCAAATAAAACCCAGCGTTAATGAGTAGTAATTAATATGTGAAGCATAAAATCTTTGGATTTTGGAGTGCAGCAAAACCACTATGAGAATTTCAACTGACATAGAAGCCTTACACAAAGTTAACAGAACAGAAATCTGCCTGTGTTTGTGTGTGTCATGCTTTTATTGCTTTACAGCTTCAATAACACCACCTGTAATAATAGCCGAACATGCACCTGCTGTGTGTGAGTGCACTTCAGTTGCCCTCTTCTCACCTTCACAGATGCAACGCCGTTCAAAAGAATGAAGCACTTTTAGCCTGAGTTTATCAAAACAATCCCTTACCCTGAACCATCTGTCAGAAATCATAGACCACCTCACAACCTTTAGTCCTCCCTTTTTTATCCATCCTTTTTATCCGACTCTGCAGTAATGAAAAGTTTTACAGGAACTCAGGCAAGTATTTTTCTAAACACTTTCCAGCCTCCACTGATCATACACTTCACAATCTGCTCAGCTTTTTTTACCGTTACGTGAGCTGGGGAATCATTTAGACAACACAATGTAGGCGGGTGTCCTTTTGTCAGTATGCACAGCATCTGTGTGGGCTGCCTGCTGGGCTCAGCTCTCTTATGGATAGGGCGCTGGAAGGCCCAGGCTCCCTGGCTGCAATCAGACAGATGCAGACTGGTGGGCGCCTCATTGTTAATTGCCTGCAGACAGAAACAACTACAGTGTACCAACACCCAGTCTGAAAGGACTGCAAGAGAGTTGTGGACACAGCACATTTTGCCTCAGTCCACTTCCCTGGCCTCTGACCCCACATCAGTCTGTTTACATCCTATATCATGAATCAAATGCTGTGAATGAAAATAAAAAACAAACAAAAACAAAACTAAATAGGGTGACAGTATAGACCGTTCAGTACATATATTATTGTATTTTCTTCTTTATTTTATAAAGCTACAAGCTTAAAAATCAAAGGGAATCAAAGGAATCATTTGTCATATTTTTCATTTCACTTTAGAGTGGGTTTCACTCTCATATTTGCTGCACCGAGCCAAGAAATACAGTGCTTTGATATATGAAAAACATATAACATACATTTCTGATAATTTAGTGGTATTGTGTTGTTAACTACCAGGACTTTTCCAATAACGAATGAAGCACACTTCATGCTATAAAATGCTACTCATGCTATTAACACCCACAAACATGTGACGTGTTTTTCACTAACCTACTGAACAATTTTCTAGTTTTACTTCAAAATCAAATATAACAGGTACTTCATAACTGTAGTGATGTATCAAACTGCGTGTGTTATGAGAGGCATTTGCAGTAAATTATATAGAAAATACAAGACCTGTAAAGCATTTCCTCTATGCTCTTCTTTAATTTTGTGAGCTGTTAAGTTGACTTTCTAGTCATTGAACACAGATTTCCTATTTTCAGTCTTTGTGCAAAGCTATCTAGCCCTTGATGATAGCCCCATATGCAAAATGTTAAATATTCCTTTAATGATGCAAAAGACTTTAATACTTCAGCAGCCACATAGCATATTTTGATAATACCCAATTACAAATTCTCTTGCAGTAGAACCCTCTAACCTTCTAATAAAGACAGTTCTTGAAAGGGAAAAGTTTTAGAAAAATGTCTGTGATTCAATTGATTGCAGATACAATAGCAAACACAATAGATTTTTCATACTGCTTTAAAATTAAATGTAATGATATTGAGATATGCATGTGTATGTGTACTGTGTTTTGTGTTTTTTTGTTTGCATCTGGTTTACTGTCTTTCACAGACATTATATCAGACATTATATCACAGTGATATATCCAGGAAGGAGTGGCTGATTGGATGGATAGTGATTAAGTAGTGATTACTGTGAAAACTACTTTTACATAATGTTTATATGTTTACAACTAAACCGGTTCTTCTTTAGCTTGAAATCCTAATCATGGCTGAATCCAATCTGATGAATGTGCCACCATAGCATAGCTGTTCTGGAAATATCACTTGTGAGTTAGCTAATATTAGCAGGGTTGTCTTTCTACTAGCTCACACAGTTAGATTAGGTAGCTAAATGGGCAGCACACTGTTCATGACTAAGGCTTTCCCCTCTCAGTTGTACTGTATGATGGTGCTGTCTAGTTGAGATGTGTCAGATTATAAAAGATGGAATCAGTTCCATAAAATGAATAATTAGTTATTCCCCCCCCTCTGGGGAATGATGCGGCTGCCAGTGCGTGTGTAGACAGGTGAAAGGTTTACTGACTGTATAAATGATGGCACTGAGTCAAAAGATCGCATGGCTTCATAGACTTGCAGCTAATAAAAGGCCCTAGTTGCAGACTGCTAGACATTTAGAGTACTCTCAAAAAACTTGAATAAGTCCATTACAGTGGTATTGTTAAATGTATTCTAAATCCTGTACTGCCCTTGTTGTATAAAATAAAATAATAATTAGGAACATACATCAGTTATGCTCCTTGTTGCTGGTTTTTTAATGAAGCAGTCAGTATGTGGAACAAACTTATTGTCATCAACTTGATGGACATTCACAGCAAACAATTCATCAAACTGGCATAATATTATTTAAATTTAATTATTCTGTCACACAACTTCATTGCTATCACATGGGTTTTTATAACATACAGATTCAGCCTACAACAGTGAATAATACTGAATAATAATCATGCATGTAGTGTAATTCTTGTCAGTACTAGTAAAATATAGGTACAGACCTGTTTCCCTTCCTCCCCTCAAAGCTAATGGAATGAGAAGGAGTGTGAGTAAAATGACCAAAGCGGACACACAGGCACTTAGCCACTTAATTATATATGTCTTGCATCTCCAGTCAAAATAACACAACTGTTTCTTCCCAGTAGGCTAAGTGTATCAATACAAGCTGGACACTATTTACAGGCAGAGAGCTTCATTCCCCATGTTTGGGGGCTGGGCAGCCTAACCTGAGTAGCTCAGTTGTGAACGCTAAAAGTACCCGTGTTGGGTATTTTCAGCCTTTTTTCCATCTAAACCATAAATAAACCTTGTTCATTCCACGGTCATGGCACAGACTGCATGTCACAGTTGCTGGAATAGTCGTGTCTCTTTTGTAAGGCTTTTAGTGTAGGTGGTGTGTTTATCCCACCGGTCATGCTGAGGCAGCCACCATGGGGCCTCGGCCCTCCTCTCTGAGTGTTGGCTGAGTTTGCCCACGCTCTGCTCTCCACTGTGAGCTGTCTGTCTCTCCCCGTACTCAAGCTGTCAAATATCTTCACAGGAAACACAGAGGAGGAGGGGCACAAAGAAGGGACATCATTTTCACTAAATTACAAAGCACCTATGAACCGCACACTCATTTTTTTTCTGTCTCTTGGGAAAATTATGATGCAAGTCTGACACTTTGACTGTTGGATGATGAGCACAGACACAAGGAAAGCAAATAAACAATAAACTTCACCGAGGGTAATACCTTGACTTAAGAGACATTTCACTACTCCTGCAGAGCTGCTGATAAGGGGATAACATCTCAAATTGGCTTCCCTGTCTTAGTTGACGAGTGATTGATATTTCAGCAGAAGAAGAGACGTCTCAAACCAGCTGACTGTAAATCTACATGAATGAAAACCTCTCAGTGATGTCTGCAAGTCTCTTGCAGATGCAAAACTTCTGACAACTTATAGTGGGATACACATATAGTATATGAGATAAATTATTTTGCGGGTTTCTGTGTGCTGACTAAACATTTAAATGCATGCAAATGGTACTCCCACAAAGGCTGAAGACTTGGGATTGGTGTTGTAACCTAGTCCCACTCAGTGCTCTACCGAGTGTTTATGCAAATTATCCTTCAGAGTTAGTGTGCTCACTGGAGTTGTTTGGTTAGTGCAGCACAGGTTAAACTGCTGCCTGCATACATATTTTCTCTTCCCTTTATCGCTGTGATTTGTCCTTCTGTTGCTGCTTGTAATTGTTCACGCAACAGAATTTTGTATGAAGATGATATAACACAATGGCTTTCACAGTGTTTCAGGGGAACTGTACATTACTACACTCATATGAAGTGGTACAAATTAACTACGAACAATAACTCAAGGCTGAGGAATTGTGTGTTAGAACAGTATTTGCATTGCATTTTACAGTATATATGCTTCTACTACACTATATGTCAGACACCTGCTTTCAAATGTTGTCACACCAGTCAGTGGCTGTTATGAGTCTATTACAAATAAGTGTCTTCTCAATTTCCCAGTCAGTTCAGGAGGCCCTCCACCACAACCTGCTTCTGTCACAGGCTTTGTCACTCTTGCAATGTTTCTAAAGTCATCTGACATTTGTATCTGTCATATTACTGCAACCAATCAAGGTCGACTACCTTTGGTCATTTTCTGGCCTGTTTGTCCTTTCTGATGCATAATACCTGGATGACAAACCAACTGACAAAAAGCATTTGAAGCTTTTTTTCAGCTGCTGGTCTTTTACCAGGATCGGGCGAATGCTGCTCTTTGGAATATTGTCATTTATTGTCTTTGGTTTCATTTTACTTTTGCATTTGTATTTGTAAAAAGGTTTTACAACAGAGAAGATGGGAACAGTAGCAGAGAAACATTAATAGCATGTCATATACTATCATGTCATACTGCTGCAATACTTTTAATACTGTGTTTGCTGTATTTGTGACCAGGTATTTAAGTACGGCTGTTAAATGGCAACATGCACCTCTGAATTCAGATTCCTATTTCCCCCACATAACATTATCACTGGTGAAGCAGCTGTAAATGTCCGTCCCACTGCTTCTCCAATAAGATGGATCTCCTGCACTTCACTGACAGCAGATATTCCATTATATCAACCGGCAGTCACCGTCTCCTCCCCTGAATTATTGCCTGCCCTGGTACTTGCCTCAGCATCAAATTGGCTTAGCCAGTAAATGAAGGATTTGAATAATACATTCCACCTATCTGCCTCTTTTTCTTCTCCACCCAGACTGACTGGACTTCATTTAGGGACATTATGATCCTTTCATTTGCAGTAGTTTCTCTGGATTTACATGAAGCCTTAGCAGCTCTCTCCAGTGAAAAACAAGTCAAACTGCCTGATATTGAAAGCAGTATTGCTGCCAGTTTTATCTTTTATAGTTCAGATTATATGTTATATACATTTGACTGAAATTCCTAGAACCTTTTTCTCCTTTGTTCAGTTCAGAGATATTTAAATCTGAGTTGACCATAACAGATTGTTATATATAGATTAAAATATTAATGTGTACTAATCTCGAATATTTAGCATACTCATATTTAACATGTGTGAGAAACAGTATAGAGTAAATAAGATGCATGTCAATAAGAAAATATCAGTTTTTTGTGTGTAGGCAATCCAATATATAGCTGGAAAATCACTGACACAGTAATTAAGGCAATTGTATCATTTTGAAAGTCAATGTAAATGTAGCTTTGATTCGTTGTTGTTCTTGTTTGCTTGGAAATGACGATGAACTTAATACATAGTTTCAAGACAAAACCCTTGAAAAGCAAAATGACAAAACCACAAGAGGGTTAAATACAGCAAAGTAAACAAATTCATGATCAAACAGGGTTATATGAAAAAACGATTGGTCATATATCCCTTTATACCGAAATAGAAAATAGATCTTTATGTTTCTCAAAACTCATTACATTTAGTACTAAGGTGAAATATACCATGTCATACTTGAACAATATTAAAGTGACTGTATACTCAAGATCATTTCAGCTGGGATTTATTTTAAAAGCCCATCAAGGTTATGTTAAAAAAAAAGGAGAAAAAGATTAGAGACAAACACCTGCACTTACATGCCTCCACACATGCCCTATAAAGACTATTTACCATGTTTGGATTCAGATATTGTCACAGTTCATGGAGTCTACCTGCTCAAAACAGCATACGATCCTTCGCTGTGACCTCTTCTCCTTTATTTTCCAGCTGTGACTCCTGATATCTGTAAACCTTTATTTTGTGAATTCAGTGTAGTGTGTCAGTATGAGGTCACATATCAGGCCTGCCCTGGGGTCATGAAGATATTAGAGGGCACGATACAGTGTGTATGTCATTCTCAGTGCTGCAGCTGCAATGCTGTGACTTCCTGAGACGTCTGTGTCCACATTTTACAGCTCCAGTGTGGCTGCTGCAATGAGACAAGACATTGCAGCGTCTGTGCCAGGTCCTCACACAGCACTTGCTCCTTTTCTGAGAAGAGCATCTGCAGCCTGGCTGTCGCTTCCCAACTTGCTCGGGTCATCCCCCAGACTACGTCATTACAGAGGACATCAGGCTGCACTCTCTATAAATTAAATCTGGGACTGCATTTACACAGAGACAATCTGAGGTTAACCCTTGAGGTGCAGATGGGATTTGGTCACAGTTACTGTCTTAGCAAGGAAATATAATGTTTTTCAGTGTTTAGCGTTTTCCAGCTCATTTTGCACTGATCTTAGTCAACCTTTCCATACCTTCACATCTGTGCATAATTTGGATTTTGTTTATGTGTGAACCACAGAGTAAATATGCTGTTGGGTAACTACAAACAAAACCTCCCATTTGTTATCAGTCCTATATTATTTCAAACTGCTTGACTTCAGGTCGACATGGAATTTTTACAGGTTATTGTCTAATAATTCCTAATGTTTCCATTCTGTCACTACACATTCCTGAAACCATAAAATTGGATAGACATGAGAATGTTATAAATCAGTAGGTCAAGATGAATACTAGTCTGCATTGTATATCTTATATATACCCTATATTTTTTAGTCAAACACAGCCATGGCCCATGCAGACATTTTTATAAGTTGGGACAACACAAACTAATAGTAATAAACGGGATTTACTGGTTGTTAAGATGCCCCCTGGCGGTGGCACCACTGGGTCTTTGTGCACCTAAAAAAATAATCATCTTTTGAATGCAAAACCAAATAAAACATCACCCCAGCAGACTGTGAAATCAAGCAGTTCAAAACCACATCCAGCGTGGTGGTGCAGCCCACAAAGTTTCCTCATAGATAGGCTGTTCAAGCCTGAAAGCCTTTGTGACGTAGTTGCTACTTTTCAGCCCAACTGTCTTCATTAACTTGAAATTTGGGATTTTTACAGGACACTGCCTATCATGCGTTTTCGTTCCAGTCGCAGCAGTTGCCAAACTCCTGCAGGCATTCGCGTTGAACCCGCCACCATTTATAGCCTCGCGGTGACAACAATCTTATTATGAGATTTAAACTTTGCCTCGGCTAGACCGGTGGATCAACATGCGCTCCTCTCGCACTCGTTCCCCGCACTTTCCCACATAACACAGTAATATCTACCCACCTTCCTACAAGCCTAGTTTCACTGTGGTTAAACGCCGGTGTCAGCTCTAGGTGTCATAGAAAAACCCGAGCAGGGCTCCGGGTCTGTTCAGCATACATAAAGGCGGTGAGAGGAGCTCAGCCCTGAATTAAATCACTCACTGCTAAATGGATCTTTGAGACTCTCCCTTGACGCAGTCAGCTGCTGCTTTGTGCATCTTCAAGCCGAGAACAGACAACTGGGATTCGTTTGTAATTTTCATTTTCTACAATCTAACAGAACAAATCTCCAGTCTCTTTGCAAACGTCTCGTGTTCGTGGTGGCATACATTAAGCTGCCAGCTTTCTAACGGGAAGAGGCTCTTTGCTCCGCGATCATCAAGCAGGTAAGCTGCTACAGTGTTGCTGGATTTTATACTTTAATGTTGCAGAGTTTGAACATAACGTAGCCCACTTTACTTTATGCATCTTATGGTTCACATTCGCACCGGAGAACGCTAAATCTTTCAGTGCTGTTAGTTTTCGAATTGTATTGCTCGACTGTTGTGCTCATTCCGTGTAATAAACGAGTGGAACTGCGTGAACACCTCAGAAATGCAACGCTGAACGTCCTCACACTGAATCCGATGCATTTTGCATCTGCAAGCTGATCTGTACTGCGAACGGGACATGACACTTTTTTTTCTTGACATACTCATGTATACTGAAAATAGTTTTTTAACTTTATCTCTTAAGTTGTGTCAGTCTGAATACACATATGATTCAACAGAACGCAATAGATTTGCATTCCTTGTGCACACACTGCCCCTGACACAGCTCCAGTGAAATTGTTGTGACTACTTTGCGGACTACTTTGAGACGCCGCTTCAGCACCGCGGACAGCTCCCTTCACCAGTGAAGGCTGAACTTCACTTCTCAGTTTTCAAACCCACAAATTGATGTTAATTAATTAATTGTTACGTTTATGATCGTGTGAAGTCGGAATGTGATTTATTCTCAAATTCTATTTTGTAAATACATAAAACCTGCTAAAACCTACACTCCAGTCAGAAAATGACAGTTTCACAAATCTGCACACGAAGCTCACAACACTATAGCAGATATAACACCAGTATTAAATGTATGATCCAGATGTGTGGTTCAGACTATTTAAAATACAAATACTAAATGATTTGTGCATTGAATGACCTGAAGGTATTACAGTACGCTGTCATTACACTGTCTTGTACTTAACAGTGCGTTAGCCCTGTGCAGTCTCACTCAGATTAGCTGAGGATTTTGCTGCGTCTGTACCATCTGTCTGGGAAATACATACTATATATATTACATGGTAGGTTTGATTTATTTGAATTGCACAAGACTTCATATGGATTTTTTTTTTACATTAGCAGAAGTCTAATTTCCAAAGGTGCTTAGCAAGCTCACACAAATGAAGACTCTTCGAATTCGCTGTCAGACGAGGACGAGTTGCTGTTAGTCGGTGCGGGGGTCTTTAGTACAAAGCTTATTGAAAAATCCTGAAACAATGCCAGGTTTAATATAACCTACACCTGCGGTCACAGCCAAAGGAATGACAGGCCTATAGCAATGATTCTCTGGCTTTCCACTCAGCTGCACTCTGGACGTAGGTGCAGGAGTGCTGTATCATTCCTACCCTGGTTGAGTAATATGTTGCTGTGGTAGTGACATTTAAAGCAGGAAAGCATTTAAGATATAAAGCTTAAACAATCTGTCTTCTGCCACTGAACTGCAAGCATTGCATTAATTGTTGGTGGCTGCCCTTATTACAGTAATTCAAACAGAAGATCAGCCCCAGGTTAGCCTTCACTATCAGGGCAAATCAGTATCTTCCAACTTTTAATGTCTGGAGTTATAAGTGTTTGAAAACATCTTCGTTTTGCTGCTGTTGCTAAAGCTGTGTCTCGCATTAGGCTTCACATCTCCCTCTTCCTGTCCCCATCTCCCTTATCTTGATTATGCAGCTGGATGATTGAGTCAGCTATTTTGTATGCAAGTTGCCTTGGCATGGCTCTTTGTGGAGGAGTGTGTGTGAGAGAGAGAGACAGAGAGAGAGAGAAAAGAATGGTGAAGAGGATACACGGAGAGAGAGAGAATTACATCTTCTCATGATGGTGAGGAGTGGAAACGACCAGGCTGCCCTGTTCCATAAATTGTCATTTGAGAGAGACAGACACCGTATTCCAGAGGGACACTGGTTTTGGAAATATGAACAACAGAAATGCTAGGCCCTGTTATTGTTTCCCAAACTTTGCTATTGTAGACAATGTAAACTGAAACATCCAACACTGTTCTTACCAAGTTAGGCTGATATAAACCAAAGTTGCCTGTGTGCATATACATATGTATTTGTGTAGCCGTATGAAGCTCACAAAAACATTGAGTTTAAATTGAAAGTTTGAGTCCAGTTGGTAACTTTTATCAGGTATTATTGCCCCCTTTCTCCCTTTTTACTACAAACTAGGACCAAAAAAGGACGTAAAATTATATTTAAATCAATCCTATGATGCTCGTCATGTTGCTAATCAAGGTACTATTTATGTATGGCAGTCTTAGTAATGACTGTTAAAGATTTGCTAACCAGGCAATGCAGAAATCGTAATTTTTGATGTCAAAGGGAACATTATTGAGGATTGACTGACTGCATGTTTAAGCAGCGATGCTTTGGTTGTATGGTTAACAATGTGTAATCAAAGGGGCCAGTCAGGCTTTGTAGTTGTAGCTGTGAAACATATGGCATAACAGCACGACATATTTTGCTTCCACTGCTTTTCACAAGCGTTAAATTCAAACAGTAACTTCATGTGCTGCGAGTAGTGTCATTTCGCAGGAGCTGTTGCACCAACTCAATCTCATGTGTCCCATGTGGCACTCAGCTCTTTTATAACAGGAAGAATGAGCTCTTTTTCCTCAGTAGTGAAGAATGGTAAGGTCATGAAATTAGTCACGGGGGAAAACAATACAGAGGAAGAAAAAATGTAATTTCTTCCACAGTTGATGCTAAATGTGTGAACCGAAGAGACAAAAGCAATTACACAGTAGTTGTCTTATATACACTTGACCTATAGGACAATGTACGTTAAATTTATAATCCGTAATTCTCTAATTACCTATCTCAGTATATTAGGTTTTACTGTTAGTGCTGGAATCACCATTCCTTCATGGGGGTTTCACAGGAAATGATGCGCCCTACTGCTAAACCAGTAGTACTGTTTTAAAAGTAATGTCTCAGTCTGTTTACTTATCACTGTTCTGTAGGATTGTCAGAGTTGAATTAAGCTGCCACCAATGTTGTTATTTAACTGCAAAACATATGGTGGCTTTCATTGTGAAGAGCACAAGTTGCAACTTAGACAACATCTTTATTAAGACAATTTGAGTTTCTAATTAAATCAAACATTTTATAGAACATATATAGTGCATTATCCATTTTAAATAAGACAGAAATGTGACCCTCAATAACAAAATGTTAATGTGTCTTAAAATGCTGTTGATACTTAAAGCTATCAGACACATCTTTTTCCAGCTTTTAACATAGTATGTAATATGATAATGAATGTATCATAATTATTAAAAAACACATTTAGCCTTTGATTCTTCTTTACCAGAAATTCAATTTCAGCTTTTGCAGTGGCTAGACTTGTGAAGAGTTCTTTATTGTGAAGGACAGGACCATCAATGACAGTGTCAGAGTTGTGCCTCAGGACAACAGACATAAAAAGGAAATGTTATTGACAGTAACTTAACATTCAGGAAAGGAAGGCGATAGGTTGAGGATTTCCAATATCTAATAAAGGCTGTAACTAGCAGATAAGGCTAAAAATACAAAAACTGCTGTCTATTAAATGCAGCTGCCCTTGGTGCACTGTACTTAGCCTCTGCAAAACAAAATGCACCTTTGCTTAGATCATATCTCCTAGAATGCACGCAAAAAACATTAGCGCACACCAACTTGAATCAGCAGCTCATGAGTCATTAACTGCACATTGCATTCATGGCGCTGTGGCCTGGTCTCATCACAGGAATCAATGTATTTGAGTTTACTCTGGGGAGTTTATTGAAAGTGGCAGCGATGGTTCTTTGGATTCTAGGCACATTTTAGGGAAAATAACATTTGCAGGTGTAACCATCATCTCTGGGTACTTCCATTTCTTTTATTATTAAATGTTGATTACAGTCGGGTACACTTATGGTGATTTTTACATATTTCCTGAAAACTGAGCTACGTGAGAAGAAAGCTGAGATGAGCTATTGTACCACTGACAGATTGTGGGGATCAATCTGGACATGTAGGGATTCACTCAAGGATGTGAATCAGACATGATAAATTTAGGCGTGCACAAAAATGAATCCACCCAAGAGTGCCATCAACATTTTTGTGCAGTTTCCCCAGCCACCTGCTGGCTGCCTTATGATAGCCGAAATGCTTTAGTAAACAAGCATCACAAAATGGCAGAGCGAGGCATATTGAACATTGCACTGTCTTTTCTTTGCCATCTTCTTGGCACAGCAATTAGATGCCTGGATGCAAAACACTATGTCAGTATATCTGCAGGCACCTGCTCTGCTTGATGAATATTCTGTACATGAGGGGCCATTAAAGATGGCGATACATAACAGTGCTGTCAAAGCTCACTTCAGAGGTGGGATTGTTTTGTCTCTGATTGCGATCACTAGATTCAGGTTTCTTCTAAGATCATGTTTTGCACAGGATGATGAACATAGCAGAATGTCATGTTAATGTCATTTCCACGTAAAATGTAAAAGTGCTGAATACAAGCTCTGAATTAGACTTGAAGTACAAAAGTAATCCATCAATAAAAATACTTTGACACATTATCAAAGGTAAAAATCTGAGAATGTGCAAATAGCAAAATGGGAAATGGCTCCAAAAAGTAACTAGTAACTAAACATAACTATAAAGATGCTTGAGTAAAAGGACAATAATATCCTTTGATTTGTAATGGGAAAAAAATAAAATGTAGCATGAAATGGAAATACTCAAGGAAAGCACACATACCTTAAAATTGTACATAAGTGCAGTACTTGAGTAAATATATAATTAGCTGGTTACCTTATCAACATAGATAAGGTACAAGGTGCAGTTAGGAAGACTTTAGCTATCATTAGGGTAGTATTGTAGGTGAGTGCTGTTTTGTTTAGTCCAAATCTTGCCAGAGAAAAATGAAAATAAAGTGTAATAGTTCGATATGAGAATTGTTTCAGGCTGTAAATACTCCTATAGAAAAATGTTATAAAAATTAAGGAGCACGTCCTATACTGCTGCTCGATGAGGGAAATGATTAATCATAATCCAGCATCCTGTCATTTGACTTTTCTACATAAATAAACTGCATCTAAAGGCTCAGAGGACAGAGGACAGGGGCAGTTTTTCAGCGGTTGGTACATTTTTCTGATGCACATATAAATTAGACAGGCTGTGCTAGGTGTGAAAATACTATGAACTATTGAAAATGTGCCACAATGATGCATTTCATTTATAGGCTAATAGCTAATTGTGTTGAATGGAAATATTATTTATAACATGATAGAGATGTAGATTAGTAACATCTTAAGATTTATAAATAGTAGTACTCCATTCATTATCTATCATTTTAATGACTGACAACTCGTCTAAGGAAGTCCTTGTACTCTATCTATTGCAACACACACAAAGAGGCATTCAAAAGCACATGAATATACTCTCTCTCCCTCTCTCTCTCTCTCTTGCTCTCTCTCACTGAAAAGACAGGACACCAATCACATTAATTGGTTCCTTAGGGAAATATAAAACTCAAGGAGTAGGTCTATAAAGTCTAACACATTCAAAGTTCAACAAATAAGCAAAATATATTTATAATAGTGAGCCGTCCTTTAATTTAATGCCTTTTTATGCAGCAGATTTGATACTTTGTTTTTCACCGTGAAAAACAAATCTCTTGTTTTGGTAATTACATTAGATTTCAATGTAGTTACAAATAGTGTTAGTAGATGCAGCTGATTAGATTCCTGATTGGCAATGCAGCATGATTAGGCAGTTTGCCGTTTCCTACCAATTATGATATTTAAACTAACAATCTTTGAAGATGACAGATGCTCCATGAATAAAGCCGCTCCCACATGCTACAAATGTTTTTCATCAAACGGTGAGGAAATTCTTTGAGGTCAATGGTTGCCAAAAGTCAATTATCATAATCAATACAGCATGGCTGTCCTCTCTATGAATGTTAAGTAACTGTAAATCTGCGCTTGTACACAGCCTCAGTGGTACACCAATGATGCATTGTGGAAATTAAGCAGTTCAATTACTTCTGGAAACATCTAATGCACATATAAAACTCTAAATGTGCTTTTTGTTCTTCCCTTGCTACCTCGGCACAGGGAAAATGTGTCTCAACACTATTATTGCTTTTCTTTTAAATTTTGTACCTTCAGTGTTAATTCATAGTTTATCCTCGCATGTGCTGCAATACAAGTATTTCATATTTATTTGCCCAACCTCTGAGTCTTTTATTGAATTCCTAATGGAAAAAAACTCTTATTTGTTAAATTTTAAGTAAGAAAATCACAGTGTTCACTTTTCTTGATTAATTCCCTCACAATATAGTGGGTGGTGTTTTATTTCTGTTTTTTGCTTAAAAGGATTCATGTTGCTTCCAGGTACGTGTCCCATTTCTGTGTCTTTGCCTCCAAAACAATTCAAGGTTGGTTGTGGTATTGTTAAAAAGGCTTCTTGTAAATCACAGTCCATTCAAGCTATTGTAAACTTTTTATAAACATTTGTTAATTCTGTGTTAATAAACTAGTTATTTGGTTTGTTTGACTAGACTACTGCATCTGCTATAGTGTAGTCTGTAAAACTAAGCAATGAAATTAGTTTTATTTTATGATGGTACAGCTTAAATATTATTATCATCTGGCTACCATGCAGTGTAGGCGTGGGTTGAGAAACCTTTATTGAAACTTCAGAATAGGCCACACATTCAAAGAAGTGGTGCACCTCTGGAAACTCAAATTCCTAGTTCCTGGCAATATTAAACTAAAAAAACAACCTAAAATAACAATTAATATTAAATAGCAAAATGTTAAAAGATTGGTTTGTGACTTTGTACAGAGCTTCTGATACTGGCAAGAAAACCCTGTTCTCCTTCCTCTGCCACCTATCTAGTCACCTCTCCCCACCAAAAACAGCAAGCATTTTATAATGAGACCAAACATAAATAGTGTGCAGTGATGTCTGCAGGAAATTATGAAAAACAACCTTTCAGGAATCAAAATACTCACAGTGTTGCTGACAATGTCTCCACTTCTTAACTCAGAGCATTGATTGTGGAGCTGTTTTGCTGTGCACTCAATTGGCCCTCAATGAGGAAGTAAACATTTCAGTAAATGTACAGTCATCCATGAAAACCATGATCACAAGCAATAAGATGATCAGTCCAGGACTCATCTATACTTTGATGTTATGTGAAGGTCATCCTTTAATCTCTCCTCACATTGCAGCCAATGACATTGTCATACACAGGTTTGATGGATGGCATGAATGGACAAACCAATTGTTTCCCATTGAGCCAAGTCTACTGAAGAAGAGGACATACTCCAATGCTCATGAGAGTCTGATGGCTGACAGATAACCACAAACATCCACTTGACCGAAATAGCAAGGTTACCTTGGTCAACATAAGACAAATTTGATCATAGAAATCTATGGGCCTCAGTTTTGTTGCTAACATTGTTAATATTACTGTTTGTCATGGATGGATACTGAACAGCCTTACTGGGTCATAGGCTTAGCCTATATATGATGCACAATGTTTAAACTAAACTTAATCATTTCATAGTGGAGAATCATTAAGAAGTATTGTGCCAATTTGAGAAACATCAACTTGAGTACTGCCATTTTTTACTTTTACTCAACCATTTAGTGGGAAATACTGTATTTTTTCATTTATGTGGCTGGTTATTATTCAATTACAATTTTGCAAGCAACATTTGTAGAAAACATTTTTACTTAGAAGAAGCTCTCTAAATTGCAAAGAGCTTTTCCACACATGACATGAAAAAATACACCACAACATATCACTTTTACAACGGTTACTTTTAAATGTTGAGCGAAAAGTGAAAAGTGTAAATGCATGGAGTGTTTCCATGGTGTGGTACTTCCACTTTTACATAACTTTACCTATATAAACTACATCACAGATACATTATTGTACACAGGTTCAATGATTATTCAGAAGAATAATGCCACATGATTGTGAGTGATGATTCCCACTTCCTGCACTAACAGCCTCTTGACTCACTGTGCGGCTGTTGCAACAGAAGGCCTTTATCTCACAACAATACCAGCATCTGTTTTACTATTGAGGTTCTTTATCTCTGCCTTGTGAAAGACAGCAAACAAACTAAAATTCCCCACATTTCTATTTCAATGGATTCTCTCTTCACAAGGGAATCAAATCTCAGTAAAGCTGTGGTATTTAACTGGCCATCAGCACCTCAACTGGGCTTCTACTATAGCACGACAAAAGTCGGGCAATATCACAGAGAAGGGATTCACAAAGTCAAGCTGCACTGAATGACAACATGGTTGCTTGAAAGACAAGCTGAGAAGGGCAGGGTGTAAATAACAGGGTGACTGACTCATCAATAATTTCATCAGCCATATGTCCAGCCTTTGCAACCTGTGGGTGACCTTGTTTGTTGTACCGTAGGGATTAAAAAAGGTCAGTTTTGCGAGAAAATAATTAAGCGAAACATCTTTTGATAGCTATTGACTTACACAATGTGCAAGCTGCCAGAATACCTCTAATGCATCCCTGCAGCTCCACTTAAAAGCCTTTAAGCACTTCTGTCAAGATGGTGTATGGCTTTCAAGTTTTGGCCAACAAGAAAGCTCTGCTTACCTAAGCACATGTCTTGTCGTGATTAAAGAGTGCAAACAGAGTCCACGTAATGAGTCTTCACAGGCTTGACAGAGTTAGTTCATTTTTAATCACCAATACTGGATAAATCCACAGATTGTCAGTGTGAAAGTGAGGATAGGACATCGTTTCCATAGAAACTGCTTCCAAACTTGGAGCAAACATACTAGCATCTACTTATAAAAATGTGCCAGTGTTCACACTATTAGCAGGCCACAGTGTACCATAACACTCATACTGGAGAGCATCACTGCATACTTGACTTACTGTTCATTGACACTATCAGAAGACTTTAATATGATGCAAATTATTCCAAGAGCCGGATTTCTACACAGTCATCTAATGAAGTCTTGAAAAGGCCTTGGTGTAAGAGCTTTACACATTGACTTGCATAAGGGACCTTGAAACAACTAACGTGATAAATTAATTAAGACTCAGAGAGAATCCCACTGAGTCACTTGTTTCTATCTTTGTGACTAATTAAACAATGCAGTTGTATGGAAGAAAGACACATGCCCTGTACACAGAGGATTGAATGCAGAGCAACTAAGCAAGGCAAAGATATAGCTGAACTAAGCCACAGCAACTGGAAAAAATATCAGTAAATTCGGTGTGCCCAGAGCAATGAAGTCAGTGTTGTTTGGTGCCAAGTTTTGAGAGTGCTGTTACCAAATACCACAGATCATGATTCAGATCGGATGCAGGACCTTTCTTGGCAGCTTTTTTGCTGCTTGCAGCAGCTAATCAGAAACATATCAATATTTACCTGGATAACTGCCACTCTGAGAGCTGATGTTTGGGAACAACAGCCAGATGAATAACATCTTGTGAATTTGAACTTATTTCTGCCAACAGTGATAAAATCACAGACAAATGTCTTGGTAGCATGAACACTTTTGCAAACATCTTTTTATAATGATTATTATCCAGGTCGACAGCTGGCAAGAAAAGTGGCCCATCCCCAGCTGCAGCGCATCAATCTCCCTCTCCACCTGTTGTCTCCTCACTCATGCCCAACATTGCTCATTAGACAGCGCTGCCTTTCAGGCCGAATCAGCTCAGCCTGGTGATCACCCACTGTGAGACCAGAGCATAGAGAGAGAAGGAGAGAGAGGTGCCAGATTGTCAGGCCTGTGAGGTGTTATTCCTCAAATAAATATGGAGATTATGTGTAAAGTCGGTGTGCCAATTATGCTTTCCCACTTCTTTAGTAGGACTACTTGGAATTCTGTGTGGAGGGGTGCACAATGTGAATAAAATGTACAGTTAGACTCTCTTATGATTTTATGAATAGTTGCGATACAAATTGAACAAGAACTGGAGAAGTGTGAGATTAGGTTCTTTCGGTGCAAAACAGGAAGTGTATTGTGCTTTGTGAACACCCACTGTTGAAGTCTCAACAATGAAAGCCACTGGGACAAGAAGTGTTTTGTATGTGAGGGCGGACTCTGTCCTTTCCCATGAGCATACACAAAGCCCCTTTCACACATTCTCTCTTCAGCTAATGTGTGCAGTCCTTCACTATCAAGGTGCCAATCCATATGGCGCCTTGAGAAAATCAAGTATGGGCTTTTTTTCAAGTTGGTGCTAATAAGTGAGTTTATGTCAGTCAGAATTCATAGAGCACGTGGCAAATGTCTCCATATAAGGAAGTGGCTAATCATCCTGATCAAACCTGTTAGATATCTTACTGGGTGCTACAACACTGAATGTTCAAGGGATTTACCACACATTGGATTATTGCATATTCAAAGGTGTGCCATGTTTTTTCTACCCTTTTGGCTCATAGACTAGCTCTGTGGTTAAGATGCAAGAGCTGTGAAAAAAAACAAGATTTGGATGGTCTCCATAACCTGTCTGAATTTAGATTCAGCCTAACCGCTCAAGGCAAAATACAGGTGCCAAAGATTTTCACATTCAGATTCAGCTGCCAAACACTGCAGGAAATTCTACATAAACCTAAGAGCAAAAAATACATTTTTACATCTGCTGTGATTGAGTGAATATATGTATCATTTATGTGAAGGATAAAATTATTAAAGCTAAAAAACAGGCATTAGAAATACCTTGACAGCTGCACATGTTACACAGTTTCTGCTGAATTTGCCAAGGTTTGTGTGTGTGTGTGTGGTTTGACCAGGATGTGCATATGATTTCTCACTTCTGCATGGTTTCACTAATGCATGTCAGCGTTGAAATTATAGTCTGTCCCCTTCATACTGTGCAGTAATGTTCACTATATATTACGTCACCGTGGAATGTTAGTGATCATTACAAGAAACCCTTTTCTTTGCTCGTTGAGTGTTTGACTGAAACACTGCAGTTGTATCAAGAGCTTGAGACCTTGTCAGTATGTGAGTGGTTGAGGCTTTGAGACTTGTGGCTTCTGTTATAAGTTGTTTTTTGTGGTTAATGCACCAAGAACCCAAAGAAATAGAAATCTCTAGTGATCTGAGTATTCAGAGAATTGATGAATACCAGGGTTTTACAGTGTCAGAGCATGAAAATAACCTGCAAATGAAGGGTAGTGTGCTCAGCTCATACTGATATACTGTATGCAGATCTCTGCACCATTGCACAGTAGCTGAGGGGACTGTTATCAATAAAGTACATCTAATAAAATGCAGTGTCAAATTTGTAGCAGGTCACATAAACAATAAACAATCTAATTTCCTTAGCCCAGATCTTGAACCTCTTGCCACTGACTTGATTCAGGGTGGGAAGCACTTTATAACTTGGGAATAATAAATACCAGGACAGTTTATATGGGAGCAGCCTAGAAGTAGATGGTTTAGAAAGAGGAAACGTTTCTAAAAGACATACTACAATACAGTAGTGTAGACCAATTCACCTCCACAGAAAATGAAACGTGTTTAAAGGGAATATCACTAAAAGATATCTGTTCTGTACAGGCTGCTGGGCTTCAGCTAATAGTTTTGCAGCATGATGTCGCACAGTCTGAGCTGCAAATTTAACTCACTGCACCATTAAAATAGACGAACACCACTCAGGCTCTTCAACATCCTCTTCTTGCTTCATGGAGTACTGGATGAACTGCAAGAATAAGCCAGAGCAGTGAATATTACTACATTATATGCTGTATGCTTTATTTGAGGACAGAGCCTCCCTCAAGGGCCAGAGTGCTTATTAGCCCTGCAGGTGTGCCTGTTCATACTTCACTCCTACTGTATCTACCGCAGACACACTCCCTCATTCAGTTCCCCTGTGTTGTGCCTTCAGTCCAAGGTCCAGGGAAGTTTTCATATGGGCACATCTGTTATGTCACAGCAATATCAGTGATACTATGACACGCATGTTTTTTGTATAAAGGTATTAAAAGCAGGAAGATATTCATTGCTATGATCACTAGTTTCAGTGTGTGAATTAGAGTTTCAACTGCACTTATTCATGAGATACAGTACTCAAAGGTTTTTACCATTAATCAATAATAAATTCAGCTTTGTACATTATGCATTAATTATGCATTTTAGCACTACTCTCATTCATTCCGTTAAAGGGAATAAACATATTCATAGAAATGTGTGTGAGACAACCCTGTAAACCAGAGTGCAAGACCAAAATTAGGTTTATTATAATGACATTAATCACAGCATGAAAGAGGTTGAAATTTCAATTAATTTTCCTTGATAGTCTTCTAAGATATGAGCCTGATTAAAAAGTATAATTCATTTTGACCAGCGTATAAATCCACATCAGAGGAAGTGGATATGTTCACTTAGTAGCACACAGTAGTAAATTGTGGGCCAGCTTACTTTTATTAGAGGTTCAGGCTTGACTAACTGTATCCTTTTCTGTCTAATCTGATTTGCTCAGCTAAATGCTTATGCCAAGTGCTACGTGCCGTTGTCACTGTACCTTTAATTAAAAATGTTAGATCTTTTACTTTTCATTACTCTTACTGTTTTAAGATTTTTGGCATCTCTATTTGGCTCGCCTGATGCGATTACAAAGATATACAGTTTAACAGTTTACAACTCTGAGCACTTCTACAAACTAAGCACAGGCCCAATTCTTTTAATAATTTGAAATTGGCAATATTAATAGTGTACACAACACAAAATAAATAATTGTATGTAATATACAATGTAATTTTACATCCAACACTTTTCAGATATACTGCATATGTAACAGTACCGTAATAAGACTTGTAGTTTGTCCATGCCATAGTTGGCTCACTCCTGGTCTCAAGTTAACACAGATAGTTCAAAGAATACTTTTCTTTTCCACATTAATTATCAGTCTGTGTGTGAAACCTGTTTGATAGAAATGAGAAAAAAATGCCATGATGCATAAATGTTTTATGTGGACAGTGTTCAAAGTGATGACACTGTGCCACTTCTATCACTGAAAGAGCGCCGGATGCTTTAGTCTTTAAAAATGAAATATAGCTCAAAGTGTGGCATTCACTGGTGACCGGCGTGTACATCAAAGCTTTTAAAGTTTTTGGGTCTGAATACATCAGCCAGTAAAGACTGATAGACTGGAACTGGGTGCTGCAGGCGAACTTGGCTGTCTTCCCTGCAGCTCGGACCGCCGCCAGGTTTTGAGCATAGGTGAGGGCTCAAAAGTATGAAGGAACCTCCCATAAGAGAGAGATATTTGAACTTTAGATGCCATTTTGTTTCATTGATTAAAAGCTGAGTTTTCTGTGAAAATCAACTCCCTGATAAACTTTGACCTCTTTTCTGAGCTTTCTTTAGAATTTTTAGTTTTTTTCCTTGGAAATATTCCCCAAACACCAAAATGCATAGACTTGCATTTTTGTCCAGCAGGGCATGATACATTTCAGAAACTATGTATGAGAGACTAGAGGCTCAAACCTCATTAAGTATGGACTTCACAACTGTCTTTACCTATGAAGTGTAAACAAGCAAAAGATTTATTGGGACCTTTTTTGAGACGTTAACTACAAAAATGTAGAAACTGAAACTACAAATGGTCTTACTGTACTTAATGTGCCTGAGGTACAAGGGAAAGATTTTATTGATTGATTATTTCAAAACATAAATGCTATACCAAGTAGTAAAAGGTATCTGTAGCCTTGAACTGTAATATCATTTAACGTTTGTATTTCACTACCTTGAGCGGCCCTCGGTTTCTTATAATCTGATTATGTGCACAAATCACACATTTATTATCGAAACATTAATCTGCTTAAACATTGCAACTGGCAACCTCTATAATCTTTTTTAAATTCATTTTTTCTTATCAGCTGTTGTGTCTGCATATTATCTTTTGTTTATCGTTTTTTCACATCCTCAAATTTGATTCAAGCATCTTTCATAACAAAATGACAGGCTCTCTTTCTTGTGTGTATTTATTCATATTAAGGCTGATGTCTGCCTCTACTGTAGCCTCAACTGTCTTGCCATGATTCATTTGCATCTATGTGCATCATAAACTATGCAAAGCCCTGACTGCGTGAGGCTTGCTGGTGACTCAGTGTTGTAAGAGATATAGCATGTAACCACAATGTCCTCAGTCCAAATCTGGCTCAGGGCCTCTGTCATGTGTTATGACCCATTCCCCCTCCTGAGAACATACAAGCAAAATGTAAAAACATTTAAATGTAAACAAACAGATGTACATATGAGGATTTAAGTTTTTCCCCAGTCTGCATGTGCACGAGGCATCACTGGCCTCCAGTGTTTCCAGTAATCACATTGCATCCAGTAATTACTCTGTGTCAAGTTGGCGTTTTTAGCATCTGCTACTTTCCCAGCGCGCACATGACTGCTGCTGTTTGCAAAGGAGAAACAGAAGATTTATCTGGATTTAAATCTCACTCAACAAGTTCACATTCACAAAAACCTTTCAATTTTTTCCATTCACCTCATGGACATTTATGAACCACCAGCCGGGTTGATTTAGTAATGGTTACTTTAAGTACATTATATCTTGTGGAATTACATGACAAGTCCTCTCACAAAAATGGAGTGGTGGCAGTAGCAGCTATCTATCTAGCTAGGCTTCTGTTTTAATGTACTCTGGATATACAGCCATGAGCCATCACACTTCCCCTGCTTGCATGGATAGCCTCTTGTCTATTCTTCTATCCTCTAGGCTCAGCCTCTACTGTATATCCTGCAGGGTCTGATTTTACCCCAAAGTACCAGCATTAGTTTTATATGGGCAAGTGGGAGGACTACTCAGCTTCTGCTATTGTTTTTATTGACTCAGCCAGTTGAAAAGCACAGAGTGAGACACTTGCAGGAGAAACAGCGACAGAGGTGTTGGATACTGTGTTGGAGGTACTTGAATGTTGTCTTCTGAGGGTTGTCAATAAAAACCGTGACAGTAAATTCTGGCACTGGCTGAAATGCTTATCACAGAAAATCATTGTTCCAATTTGCTAAATTTAAGTAACCTAATATCACATAAATATAAAACTCAAATCAAATAACAATGCAGTTATGTAAATAAATAAATGAGCGAGTGAGTGAATGAACGAATGAATGAATGTTTGAATGAATGAATGAATGAATGTGTCATAGGTGTCAAGTTCACATGAGCTGTCACAGTCATTTAGAACAAAAGAAAATCTTCACACTATGTAATAAACTGGACTCTTTATTACTTAAGTTGAAACTCAGATATTTCCTAACAGAGATTTACTCTCTGATTCTTAGTAATTACAGAAGAGGGTAATCCTTACAGTATAACTTTAGAACGTGCACATTTTCTACAGGATAAAAGAAATATACTGTAGGTGTTGGTACATCTGTGGCTACAGTCAGGAACTAATAATTACTAATTCAGCATGTCTTAAATGGTGCCAAATTTAAAAAAGCACAAAGAAACACTGTTGCCCATAATTCAATAAGTGGTGACATTACTGTATCTCTCATGTTTATTCTAATGCCTAAAACCATTATAGGAATTTGTGGTCCAAAATGACACACATCAGACAAAAAATATTTATAGGAGTGACAAAATGTGTTGTTTTCACATTGTACTATGAATATGTGTTTTCCATTACTGAATCTCTGAATGTCCTGTCAAAGTCATTTTTATATTCAAAAAATCTTGGAACTCAACTACAGATATTCGTCCTGTGTTGAAAATTTACACAAACATGTAGGAGAACTGCCGAGCACTTTGACTGCATGGAGTGTAGCAACCAAGGCCACACAAATGCCCTGCCACCCCTGCAAGCTGTAAGCCCTCCCATGCACTCTTTTGAATTACCTGTCAGCATCGATTACAGAGAGTCAGTGTGGATGGGATCTTGGATTTTCTCTCCTTCAGAATTAAGATAAGCTCCTGTCTGCCTGTTTGAGATGCCCCTTGTTGGCCCACCTGTTGAGTGTGATGTGAGATGTGTGTTCCGCCGCTGTGGCCATATTATCCTCTAGCCACACACACATACACTCACGCCAAGCTGGCAGCACTCACTGTCCTCATCTGTTCATTTTTCCCCATCGCCTCGTTTCCTCATCTCTCCTCTCACCTTTGTTTTCAGTCCTTGTTTTTCTTCTCTTTTCTCTAACCCCTCTTGCTAAGCTATCTGTCTGCTTTTATTAAACGTCATCTCTCTCGCCACACCTCGATGACAGCAAATTCCAAAGAGAGTGTCCTATTTCTGCTCTTAGCCAAGCAGATATAAAACATTCTGCTCATTTAGTTTGTGAAATTGGAAAGATATGAAATGAAATAGACCATTTCCCAATAGTTAGGGTGCACAATACCACTCATCATGCCTTAAAAATAGAACAGATTTCTATGTGTATACAAAAGTATTTGTCTATTTAAATCTAAACCACATTTAAGCTTTTTTCCTTTGTTCTGTGTTTACTATCAGTATACTGTGGCTATAGTTTGGCACTACCGTTTATACTTCAAGGTCTAATTAAATAAATTGTCTGTTTTGTTGTGTAAAATATATGCAAATCAAACATTCTGGTCTGATACCAGTTACAAATAAAGAAATAAACAACCAAAATGGAAAACCACTTAGATTTTGTGTTAAGATACATTATATTGCCAAACGTTTACATGAATATTAATGACATCCCATTCTTAATCTGTAGAGTTTAATATGGAGTTGGCCCAACCTTTGCAGCTATAAGAGCTTCAACACTTCTTGGAAGGCTTTCCACAAGAAGTGTGTTTATGGGAATTTATGACCATTCCTCTAGAAGCACATGTTGGGCGAGAAGGCCTGGTTCACAGTCTCCACTCTAATTTATCCCAAAGGCTCTCAGGTGGAGGTCAGGACACTGTGCAGGTGAGTCAAGTGTCTCCACACCATCCGTGTCTTTATGGACTTTGCTTTCTGCACTGATATCAAAGGTTTTGATGGGAAACGTGAAATGGAAAAGTTCATCTATTATTATGGCCAAAGTACAAAGTCCAGTAGAATTTAATAAATAATCACATACAATTTATGAAACATTTAACCTAATTACGTACCTCTAACTGTTTGTCTTGATGGACCAAAATCCTAACTATTGAGAGAAGTTGATGGAAATCTTGGATAGAAACTGTGTCACTGTCACACTACTTCCATTTTGCCTGTAATCATTACAAGTAATTTGCCAACTAATGTTGCTTCTTAGGAGGACAGACAGACAAACAGACAGAAATAAATAATCTTTTCAACTTTGGGAGGCTTTTACTTCACTTTTACGTCACTATTGAACCAATATGGATTTAAGACGTCCATTGGCAAAGACACGTATTTATTCTCTGTGGAAGATGAATTCCAAGCCAGTTTTAACAACCACACACAATAACTAAAATCACTGTCAGGATATTGACTCAGAACAGAGGGGCCTGAAGAAATTTAACTAAAATATTCATACGGTCTAATACTGATAGAAGCACCTGAACCTCTGTATCAGCACCACAGCAAAACATGTGTAATTATGTCTGCTTGAGATCAGGGAGTAGCTTTAAAACATCAGCTCTGTTTTAGAGGCCTTTGGGCTGCTAATGTTTTCCACTGTTAACACTCACAGCACTGACATCTGATTTAATCTACCGTACACTTCACTAGCACATACATGTAGTATAGATTAAGAAATTGGTTGAAAGATGGAAAATGTGACATGGTGATATTGATATTAATTCTTAGCACGCAGATTGATTTATTACTTCCTATGACCCGAATAATGTAAAGTTCCTTAAGCTGTAGTTCAAGCAAACTATTTATGACTCATCCTAGTCGGTTTCCTATTCATTATCAATGGAGGCGCTCTCAGCCATGCATCAATATGACACCACAGTTAAGTATTGGATCTCTAGCTTCGAGAGGGAGTTTTTCATCTTTATAGATTCTGATTGGACTTTCTAATCCCCTCTGACTTTGTGGTGTTCACTAAACCTCGCAAAAGGTTTCATCAGGGAAAAAAAGCCAGTCCTTCAACAAACGCCTTCCATAATTTGCACAGCTTCAAGCCAAATGTTAAGCAATCTCATGGATGGGTGTCTAGAATCTAATCAGCAGAGAGCTGATTACACTCTAAATCCTGTGAAGACGTTTCAATATGTTGTGTTAAGGAGATACTGGGAAAATAACCGGGAAAATTGTTAGGTTTCTTCTGAGGAATTACTGGTGTTCCAACCTGAGATGTTTAGTTAAGCGCTATTATTTGATGTCATCTTAAATCATGTTTTGAGTTTGGTTTCATCCAAAGCCTACAGTGACTCAGGCCCTCAGACCCACATTGCTGGTCATTTTCAGCTTGTGTCAAACATGGCAGACAAATTGTGTCCTCGTCAAGCAGTTTTGTTATTGTACTTAAAGTTCCTAATCCCCCAGGTAATCCCATCGACTTCACTGCAGCCACATCCCCCCTGGTTGAGCTTTCCCGGACAGCTGTCATCTGTTTCTATTTAGCTGTTAAACTGTTGGAACAGATACGAGCTTATTAGCAAGGTGTAACACAGCAAACAACATTTTATCACTTGCATCACTGGCTGAGTAACTGTGCCTGTATAAAGACATGAAGACTTTTAAGGTGTGAGAATAACTGTTCCATAATTGGATTCATTTGGGGGTGATCATTGTCCCCATTAGTGTCATTTGTGTACAGTGATGTAGAGTCAGTCTTTCATTGCCTCCCCTAGGTAATGAGCAATTATCTTCTGTAAATTGATTTCTGCCACACACAGAGTCGCACATCAAACACATGGACATAGAACCACTCTGTACAGCAATGATTGCTCTCAATTTGTGTCACATCATACACATACCGCCACACTGGGCTTTGTTTCCTCCTTTGTGCAGCATACACGTGGGTCACGAGGACGTTCACAACATATGATTTCTTGTTTCTTGTTTTCTCTAATCTCCTCAGCCTTTGAAGATGCTCTCCATGTTTAGATGGCATTGAGTGATACTGATAAACTCACTGGCAATTGTTATCAGTTGATAGTCAACACAGCCTTGGTGATATCCCACCTCAAGGTTGACACCATTTCCTTACTGCTATCTCTAATCTAATGTGTCCAAACTCACTCTGCCAGTGTGTAAGACAACAGACAGGATTTAATAGTTCAGTCCCTCTGCCACAGAAAACACGAAGATGCTAAAACCAATAGTCAAGAGCATTTGTTAATATTACAGTAATTATATTTTTTAATCTTCCACAAACCAGTTTAAAAAGGCTGCTTTACTAGCACTGAAAAGATGTTGCTTCCATAGGAGAATCAAGGGATATTGGTATTTTAGGAAATAAGCTAATTCATGTTTTTATTGAGAGTTTAAAAAATAGCAATTATTTCTGTGCACCAAATGCAAATCCATAAGCAATTAGCATATGGTAGCATAGGGACTGAAACGTATGAGAACCCACTAGCCTTGATTGTGCTGGTGATTCAACCACTTAGTTAAACTGTAAAGTTTTCAAACAGTTTAAATCAAACAAATGTAGCAATTCAATTGTTCAACTTTAAAGATGCTGATACATATTTTGTGCTGCCTTATGTTAACATAATCAGCTGTTGACTGTATTTATCCAACCCTGTCTCCCACAAATGAAATTTCTATACAACCACACTGCAAGCATGATTATGTATGAATCATTATGTTGTCAGGCAACTTATTTTGTGACTTGACATTTTGTGAATGAAATGTCACATTTATCAACAGGAGGCAAATCTCAATGAGGTGGTTGGTGTGGATGGCGCATAATCTTTCTGAGACCCTAACCCAGTGCTGGGGGTGCCTGAACCCAATCATAAAACACGTAAAAAAAAGTTGGAGTATATCAATGTATTTGCAACTTGTCATTTACATTAATTGTGAACACATGATCATTATGTTGACAGAAAACGTAATCCTGTCTCAATTGCGTTAGTACATGAGAGTGGTATCAATACGCTATGCTAACTCACAGCCCCATAATAAATGAGCATGTTTCTTAAAAAGTACAGAGTAAACTTGTTTTTCTTTTTGGTTCTGAATAATACAAATTAATTTCTCCAGTGTTAGTTAGAATGACTTCCAACACTGGATTCCTGTGGTAAATCCCCTTTACTCTGTCTTGCAGCCTTGTGTAGAGGATTAGGGAAACAATCCTCAACAAAGCAGAGCTCAGTCTCTGTATTGTGTTTTGATGATCCCGAACAGTTTGGGATTTCTTTACATGCAGAACTTTCACCCAAACTTGGAAAGAAACCCACACATTATAACAAAAAACTATTATAGAGAATGATGGTTGCTCACGGTTTTCTGTAGCTGTATAGGCTCGCCAAGTCAGGTTTGTTGTGGTGTAGAGCCCAGTGTCCTCTCTGCTGCTGCCTGCAGGCTGTCCAGCCTCAGCCCTACAGCACAGCAGCTCTTCCTTAGTTTGTTTACAGATTCCCATGACAGACAGTTGTGCACTGACCACCACTGACGGAGGGAATGGTGGTCTGTTACATGCCTGAGAAAGAAAAACAGTTCACCCATTCCTATAGTTGTCTTCCATTTCCACCTTCTCACCCTGTTTGTTTATAGGCCCTGTGTTTTGTGGATCTCTTGGCAGTCCAGTTCTTCTTTTGTAGAGTAGGTAGAGTATGTTATGTTTTATGTTATGTGCTTGGAACTGTTTAAATGCCAGAAACTCCATGAAAAGAACATACATTTTGTTAACTTGAAAAAGTCTGCACATCTTTAAGGATAAGACCACACCAATATACAGTAAATAAATAATATAACAGCAATAAACCATCATGCCACACTGTAGATTTAACAAGTCTAAGTGAAGGGACATATCACTATTGGTGTTTTCTTTTCTTTTTTTTTTAGACTTTTTTTAGAAATTCTGTTGAGATTTCTGGGATTAAAACAACAGTTTTAACAAAAGCGAGTTAATTATTTGCAAGAGGGTCAGTCACACCTGGTTGACCCAAGAATATGGCTGGATATGTAAAGAAGACAATGTGCAGGTCTAATCTGCAGCTACTGTACAGGAAGTGCCTGCTTGAGATTATTGCTGGTTTAATCGTTCAACAAAGACATGAAAGAGGAATGTTTGTGTTGGTTGATATTTGTAGCATGGGGAGAGAAATTTTTCAAAGTTTATACAGAAAGCCAGGAAGATGCAAACAGTACTTTTTGCTGCCATACAGTATGCACTCTTGTTATTGCTGTTGGTCTGTGACCTCCAGAAGGACACATATAAGCTTTTTCTGACATATAATCATCTACTGATTTTACAAGATTATAGTTATGGACTGGTGATGGTAGGTACAAAGACGACTTTGTTAGAGTTAGAAAAAAATTGCTGTATGGTTGAAATTACCACTTTGTTAGAGGTTGGGGATCTGCATAGCATCACAATTACAATAATTACCACTTGATTTTGGTTGAGATCAAAACCAGTGAAGAGTAGCTTTACACATTTAGCCACCAATACTGAGCCTTACATGAGCCTAATGGGCAAACATTTTATACTCAGGTTGGCTGCAGACTGCAGAGAGTATCGAATAACTGATTCAAATTATAGTTTAGAACCATAAAGCCTTATGATTTGTGTAGAGTTCAGTCTGAAACTTAATATACTCCTTCATATAAATTCAAATAAAAAGGAACCCTGTGGATGTTTTTTCTAAACAAACCATGTCACCAAAAAGTCTTAGTGGTACTCATCACCACACATTGTGATGCTGTGAGGTCTAACAAATAGGATGAATGTACCTCCTCCTTCATTAGTGGCACTGAAGGCATATGGTGAAAAATCATCTGACTCTTACTGTACATTAAGCAGCCCTCCTGCCCTGAGGCTCAGAGGGAATTTCTACATGTTAAGCTACGACCTACATACAGAGATAACATGGTTGTCCCTGATGCTTGTTTGGCTCTATGACAGCACAAGAAGGACTCGAGGGAAAAAGCAGCAAACTGTCACACAAAAGAATTTTTTCCTTTTCAGTTCCTGACAGACGTGCCATACCTTCCTGAGCACCGAAGCATGAGTCAATCACAACTCTAAGCACAGGACATCTCTGCATGTCCTATCTCCCCTGAGCTCCTCCAATGTATTACAGTGATGGACGTGTGTCAGGCGATGAGGAAAAAAGTCAAGTGACTTACGCCCGTCATTTCTGTCTTACAGTATATCTTGGCAGTTTAGCAGGTTCATATAAAAGGAAAGATAGAAGTAAAGTGTTGCTCAGTTCTCTTGGACAAGACCAACATCTTCCTACAGATCAGCTGTTAAACTCATCCAACTGACAGTCGGCTCTTTTCTTCCTCGTTGGCCTGGTGTGAAAATCATTCCATTTTTGTAGCACTGTTTGTTGTATAATATTCCTCTGAGTATGTTGCCTGTTTGGTTTAAGGGATGTTTTGTCTTCCACTGGTTTGTACAGATGGCTCCTTTTTAAACAAGTACAAAGAAAAGAGTGTTTTGACAAATTGTGCAGTGAGTCAGTACAATCCTACATGTCTTAGGTGAGACTGTGTTGGCCCATGAGTGGGGCACCTGCAAACAGCCTTGTTGCATTTTTGGACATGACATGTACTGTGAAGCACTGAGGATTTCACTAGATTTTGCTTTACCTGTCTGGTATATTAGGCCTTGGTAGGAAATGTAACATATCAATGATTATTTAATATTTAACATTGTATTTTCATTATTTCAATCAATAGAAAATCAATTGACTCAACATTCAGACATTGTATTATGCCAGTGAAATTTACAGTAGATATACAAAATTTCCAACATTTATTAATATCATATCTGAAAAGAGTAGATTTATTAAAACCATAACATACATACTAAATGAAGCTTGCAGCTCAGCTGTAGCTTTTTATTAAGCAACATTAGTGTGAGACAGCTGAGTAGGACCGATCTGGATTAAATTATTAGTAAACATCATTAATGGCGTCAAAATGTCAATTATAGAGAAATGTGAAAATATAGATTTTTAGGAAACATTACTTATAGCATATGGTTTTGAATGTCAATTAGTGGTATTTGTGACACACTCTGAACACACTACAGATCAGAGGGTGTCCACATTAGTTGGAAGCTTCAAATTATAATAGTTGTCTAATAAATACTATGAAATTTTCATTATTATGCCACAATTTATTATATTGACAGGTGTTGTTTTCACACTGTGGATTAAATGGCATAATTACTGTTTATAGTAAGATTTTTTAGTCATGAAAGTGCTGATCACAACAACTGTTGTGAGCATTTTGCCATCTCAAAACATGTCATCTTTAACTTTCACAGTCACAGTCTAACGCAATCATTAACAGTGCTCAGTGTTCGAGAGAATATTTATGGCTCATCATTAGTTTAGATGGTAGGTTTCAGGTTTTTTTACTGATTGTATGAATGAGACATCATCGGATAAAAAACACCAAATAGATGATCATTAGAGAATCAAGTCATGTGTGGAAGAGTGCATCCTGCTGCCTTTGACAGCACTGGATTCATTGTTTTAAAGCGTCCATCAACTACAACTCTGCAGATCAAACAGCCTGATTAAATGTTGCCATGGTGACACAAGTTACTATCTAACCCCAGTTCTACAACCTCAGTCGGAGACCTTTAATGGGGCGCTCTGCCACCTTTCTCTGACTCTCTGCTTAGTAAAATTTGCATGTCAGGATGATCCAATGAACCCCTATGGGAGCTGTTTCCCATGAGCAGCAACACCACCCCTCTTACGTTTGCATAGTAAAGTGCAATTACTGCACCTTCTGCCCTGATACTGACACAACATGTAATTATTTCTGAAGTTGGACCAGTGCAACTCTCATTGTTTAACCCCTGTGTAATGACTCAGCAGGAATTGTCCACCAGAAGTGTGAGCTGTTGATCGACAACTGGCTAACAACCCATACAGGAACAATCCAACACATCCTAACTTTGATACAACTTCCCGAGTGTGGAGAGTCCCACTGTGCAATACAACATAAACACAAACAAGGCAGGGCAGGGCAGTGAATGAGAGGTATTAATGCTAGTTTCTACAAGATATGAAGAACCAATGTTTTCTAATATTTCAGTGCAGAAAATCTCTTGCTTTCAAATGTCACCTATTGCACCTGCCAACACCTGCTGTAGCTGAAGATGCTTGGCAGATGAGTCACTAGTTGTCAAAAATAACTCCATCCACACAAACATTTCTGAATTGAAATTCTTATCTTATACAGTTTAAACAAACCAGTGTTGATGGAAGCAGTATTTGTCTCTAAATTGTGATGGAGTTAGATCTCTCTGTTCTTTCTCACTTTAATAATTGTGTTAAATCAAATGTACAGTATTTTGAAGTGTGCTGCTCCTTTAAAGCCTGTATAGTTTTCTATTTAATACATTATAGTGAACACATGGGGAATTGTTTACGCTGACCTGTGTTAATAAGTTGTGTGAATATTACATAAAATGACCACCTGCCCGGATATCTATGATAATCTCTGGTCTCTGGTTGATACTCAAGGAAAACATTTCATTGTTCAGATTCTATTTGTGCTAACAATTAAAGCCATAATCTTTTCTTGGTAAACAATTCAATATTTACTCCAGAGTATTTTTATCTTGTTTTAAAAATTACAAGGTGTTCCTACTCTCTCGTTGCTAAAGTTGTGGTTATACAGAATCTTAGTTTAAGCTGAACAGTGGGTTCTTTACAACTCCCAGGCGAGGAAGGAAAGTTCATTACGTTATGTTTTTATTGGTTTAGTAATGCAGCTCTAATTATCATAAGAACATTTCACCTCGTACTATATGCTACAGTCAATGTGTATAGGTAGGAGGGGAACTAACACAGCTGTGTCCGTAACTCACTGTGAGTGTGTAATACATATCCTCTATATACTATGTCACATGTGCTGGATAATGTTACTGTACAGTCTGTAGTAACATAACCGTTGTTTTGTTGACCTGAATCAGATTGTTCAGGACATTTTGGCAAACATTTCTTCGCAGTAGAAGGACGATGTAAGCACAAAAGCTTTTAGGTGGCTTGTGTGTAGCCAGGTAGAATGACATATGGCAAAGAGGCAAGCAATGTGTCCTGCAAATCACACTAAGGTGAACACAATCTCTGCCTTGACTTTCAGGTTTCATCAATAATGCAGTACATGAGAATACGTTTGTATTTCCCAGGAGCAAAGACAAATACCTTTTAAATTCCACTTACGTGCACTTGGTCAAAAGGAAAGGCTACTCTCATCTGCTATCTCTACACTATAGTGGAAGATTTCAAAGGTCCAAAAATGTATAGCCACAGTAGCCTGAAAAACCCATTTAACTGTTCAACTTCAACCTGGAAAAAGCTTTCCTCTATTTTAAAACGTGACACATATCCAATCCAGGTAGACCTGGGACTGAAGAAAAGTTATGTTCAGACAGAGCTGTGGTTTGCTCAGTCAGGTGGGCAGAGTGGAAAGAGAATATCAAATAAACCAAATTCATTAACTATGTGCACATCTGCTAAAAAAGACCTTCACTGAGCATTTTTGCTGCAGTAATTGTTAACACCTTCTTTGAACAGTTCATAATGTTGATTTCACTACTACATCATTAGAACTATTCAGTTTCAGGTGATACAATTGTGTAAAAAACTGTGTGAAAATGTGTAAATGTGTAAAATTATCCCGTGTCTGGATTGTTGTTATAGTAAGAACTTTAGTAAGTGGATCATTATAATAGAAAAGGCTTACTATAGTCTTTAAAATTGGTTTAGAGGGTATTAATAATTCATTTCAGGGTACCTACTCAGTTGGGTGAAATTCGGTCTTCTTCTGCTGAAGTGGGTAGAACAGTTAAACGTCTCTGAATTCACCAAAGAGAATCCCTAAATAAGACGACATGTCTCCCAATTTTTTCTCAAGCCTCGGTTCAGATTGGAGAGGAGACTTCAAAGGGCAGTGACACTGAAAGGACGTCGATAAGGAACGAGTGGGTCACAAACGCAGAAAGCCCAGTGGTGGCAAACACAAGCAGCAGTTAAATTCAGAAAAGCAAAAACAACAGGAAAGACATAGGACAAGAACAAAACGAAAGATTTTTCGAACAACAAGCAGAAGAGATGTTTTACTGTAATCATGAGTATCACTTTTTCAGACTGAATGGTTGTTTTACACGTTCTAACTCAAGCACATATGGATTGTACTGTATGTATTGGGTTATTAGGATAAGGTGCTGCACTTACACCGGGAACAAGTCAATGAATAAATGACAAAAGTGAAAAGGAAGGGGAAGACAGACAAATGAGGAAAGAGAGACAGAAAAAAAGAAGAGAGGCTTTTCTGCCACACACAGCTTGTGGGCTTTTGTGTGATAGCTGCTGGCTGTATGAGGCTGTGAAAAGATAAGCTTCACTAATGGGGTGTTCAGGAGAATGTTTCATTTATTATCATACTTTACTAATGCAAGCATGGAGGAACATCGTGCGCCGGCACTATTCATTCGAGCTCTGAGAGGTTTACATTGTGAGGATTGTTAGTGGTGCTTCCAAAACCGTTAACTTCAGCTAGAGAAGAGGCAGCTGTGGCGCTGACAGACTGTTAAGAAGTGTGGCTTCAGAGCTGCCATGGGTGACATCAAGTCCACACATGATACAGATCCTTAATCTTTCCCAATGAATATAGTTAATTTATCTGTGTGAAGACCAACACACACGAATCACATTGTGGATTTTTTTTTTTACAAAACCTTGAAATGTTACACATTACTATTAAGATTTAATGTTTGGATGCTGTGTTCCTCTGTAGAAAAAGTGCATTTTCTAGCAGCTTGTTGTGTTTGATGAGGCTCTCATTCAATTAGTATGTTGCAACATTATTCCTAATGAGATTTTTGCTTTTCAAAATGTACTTTTCAGTTTCCAGCTCCCCTACCACTTTAGCTTTGCTTTTCTGTAATGAAGCAAAGAGCAGGCCACAAACCCTCCTAGGTTTGATCTCACCCCTCACCCCATTGCTGTCAGAAACTTTGAGGATCACATGTATCATAGTTTATCACTTAAATCCTTAGAAGACTAGAAGATATTCTTATAAACTTAGAGAATGAAAGTTAGAGCATATTCAGTAATACTGCAAAAAATTTAATATGTTTAGTTGTTACATTGTGCCATCTCTATTTACTTATAGCCATTAATAAGTAGAAGTATAATAAAAAATGTATATGATTGTGTCACTAGAACCATTGTTAGCATGAAGTGCTCTTCGCCACAAGTTTAATTGGCGCCAAAGACAAATGGCCATGATAGGACTGTAAAATGAAAAAGTTGTAACTTTTTGAAACTCAAAAATATATGTAATTTGAGGCCTCATTTAAAGTATTTTAGGTACAGTAAGGCAATTACAGCACAATCTGAGCTGATGATTCACCACAAAGCAGTGGTGCAAATGACACAGTAAACACACTAGGTAATCAACAGGATGAGGAACATGCACGCATTGCATAAGATGTTTCCCATTGGTATCCAACCCAGAGGAGTTCTGGGGGTAGAGAGAGAAAAGCAAAGCCCCGGAACACAGCCAACACAAACAGATGTTGGAAAAATCCAGCACAAAACCAGGTGCTGGTTGGCAGAATAAAAATGCAAGAAAAGTGGAAAAAGATCACTAAGAAAGATCCCTGCCATTGCAGGTCAAGTAAAGCTTGTTGTGGAGACATTATGGCAACACGGGCAAAAAGAGGGGGAAAAAAAACAAACAGATACTTTCATTTCAATTCATTTATTATCTTACAGATAAATCCCAGGAGTTTTCTCATTTGATGGAACTAATGATCAACCAATTAGCCAACTATCTCTGTTAACACCCCTCCAAAAAAATGTATCTGCTGTTAACTAATTTAACTCATTTAATTTTCTTTTCCTGTGATCAAAGATCAAAGGTGACGTGATAACTTGTGTTTAACTTCTAAGGCTCTATCACTACAAGCATTAAAATGAGCACATGGTGTTTCCCCACTGAGACTTTAGCCCAGCTATCTGCAGCATCATCTCATTCCTTGATGCATCTGGAGTTTGGCAAATCCCGCTGCATTAAAGCAGCCTAGAGTGCAAACTGCTCAGCGATGCTACCTGACATGTGCGATTAACACACTGCAAAGGAAAGATATCGAGCAGAACAAATCAAAATGCTGGTGAACAAAAAGCTCACCTTCAATCCTGGATGTTGCTGTGCAGATTACCAAATCAGAAGCTCACTAAATTAGTTTGACAATTTCTTATAATAAACAAATAGGTGACTTCACTTCATGACATCCTGGAGGGATGCATAAATCTGTACCTTTCAGACCACAGATATTGTGAATTAGAGGTTCTAATATAATTTGGCTGGTTGTCCAAGGTCAAGGTATGCCACAAAGCATCTCCCATGTGTTCCATCTTGTCTCACTAGCCCTCAGGTCCTATTAGATACTAAATCCTCTTGAGGGAGACAAGATCAGGAAGAGATGAGAGAGAGAAGCAGGCAAATTGGTAGAAAACTGGGTCTGCATCTGTGCCACAGCATTTGTAATGAGACATTAATCTCAGTGTACGTGGGATGTAAAGCGATGATGGAAAAATACAGATGCTTCAATTGTGTTCATAGGTTTAACACATACAAAACTGCAAAGTATATTGCTACAGTATGTGCACACACTGTGTATCAGATGCAGTTTACATGAACAATATGCTGAATGACATCCCGTTTGATTTTTAAGACATATTTGATGATTTTGAAATTTGATTAATGAACTTAAAGACAACTGATAATAAAAATGATAACAAAGGCTCCATTATGCAACGTATGAGAGCTGAAGCTAGGTAATACACACCTTTATGAGTTTGGGATTTTAGTGTTGTAGACCTACTGCAATAAGTTCTGTGATTTTAATCATCATGTCAAATGTGGTCTACAATATTTGAGAAAGGTCATCAATCACAATGTTCACTACATTGCCTTTATTTCTCATTACTGCATGGTAATTCAGTTGACACATTAGTATTTTCACTCATGCAATTATGAATAAGTGATTATGAAGCACTGAAAATTATAGAGAGAATATTATATTTTATTGTTTCTAAAATCCAACTTTAGGTTTAATTTGTCATGAGCTGCTAAATGCAAAAGTCAGAGCATCATCCATAAAGATTACCAGGTTGCCCTGAAAAGAGTAATGGAGGCTTTAGTGATCATTTTCCAGAATTAGAAAACACCAGAAGTTTAGTTTCATCAAAGTTCAGCTCTTTCAACAGACATGAGGTTGAATATAGTATATTAAATCCAAAGTACAATAATGCACATGGTCTTTTGTAGAGGTTAAATGAAGCATTAAATTAGAGCAACATCAATATATGCATTAATATAATTAGTCATGAGCGATTTAAATTTCATAATACACTCTGCTGAACCTATGGCTTGAGCGATTCATCAGTTAAGTCCAGTCACTTAAGTGATCAAAAAGCATAATGTTTAAATAGCAGTTTTAAAATGAGCCTTAGTAAGACTCACACTTTGTTCAGAGTAACCAAGTTCGCAACTAAATTTATGAAAAGCACGTAATGACAATCTCTAGAAAAAGAACATAGGCTGTAATTAACAGTGCAACAATAGGAAGTAAAGAGGTGAACTTAAAGTGCAATAATAAGCATTTCTGAAAGAACGTGTCAGATAAATTCTGCTTGAACAACTGAGTGAATAATTCTGGGCAATGAGTCGTCTTCTGCTCTGAATTTATTAAGTTCAATCCTTGGATGACTCAGATGCTGTAGGTATTTTAAGCCAGGACTATTTTTTCTTTATTACAGTATACATACATTATTAGCATAGTTTTAAAGCGTTATTGTACATTTGCAAGACTTTCTGTTACATTATAAGGACCTGCTATGTAAAATGCCTTTTATGGAAAATAGCAATTGCTACACACGTTGTCCATTGCACTGCAGAACACAGTTTACAGCACACTTTGTTCTTTCTGAAATATGTAGAAATAATCTTAGTTCAGTGTTTATGCAGAAAACAATGAAACCGTACTACAACAGTATGGTGCTACAGTGCATGACTGTTCAACCACTGTAATTTATTATGTTGACTGTTTTCAGGGGAAGAAATTCACAGTCCAAAGACTTTAACCAACTACTACTGTAGCTGAACGTGTTAAAGTCCATTACTGGGTCCACTTAAACCCTTTCACGAATAAACCTTATTAAGGCTTAAGGCCCAGTTTGCCTCTTGGATTAATAAAGTTTTTTTAATCTTAAATCAGTAAAGACGATGAATAATACCTTTGTTGCAGACTATTATTTATATAGATTGAGGAAATGAATAGGTGCAGTCCACAACCTTTGTATTAATGGTTAACATCATTAATTTGAGTGATTACTAGCATGAATAATTTGACTTTTACAAAGCTGTGCAAACATTTACAGTTTTGTAATAGTCATAGAAAGATTGTTTCTCTTCTACAGTATACTGTAAATTGAACCATGAAATCTTACACCAGGTTTTTGAACAGGTCTCTCACAGACAACAATACTTGTACATGCCTGAATCTCAAGTTACTTTCTACTCTTTGTATTATAGATGATGTCTGTTCATTTTCCCTTTTTAATTATTTAATTCATTAGAAGGAAACAATTACACTAACCATCACTCATCATCACTCACACGTCCATCTGTGGTCATTCTTTACATAGGAAGCCAAAGCAAAGGACTTTTAGCCAAGAGAGTTTGCTGAGTCATGACAATTTATCCTCACAGCTACTGACATGGGTCTCTTAGTGGCTGCAGAGTAAAGGTGGAGCTTTGCACTGTGATTTATTGAGAGGGCCTACTGCAGAGGGTAGCAGGGGAGAATAAAGTGCTCTCACCTGGAAAGTGAGTCTCACAGTGGTCAGGAGAGATTTTCCGAGGCTTTGCTACTCACATTACTGTAAAAAGAGCCAATGAGGTCTGAATGATTCCATATTCATGAGCGGATTAATGAGCAGTTGCAGGAATCGTGGCTGTAGCACCAAATTGATTCTTAACATTTATCGGTGCTGAATATATGAATGGACAAGAGTGAGTGTGCAGAACGTTTCAGTCTTGTCCACTAAAATATGTACCGTCTCTCTCCAGCATTTTCAGTTGAGTGGCTGGGACATGGCCCTGTAAACTGCTCAAATGCACTCTCAGTGTGAGGACACTCTGCGTGCTGTATCTCCCTGGGTCTGTGCTCTCGCAGGTTTCTGTGTTAACATATGTACAGTGCAGCCCCATGGGCCTGAAACTCCCTTTCCACTACACACACTGAGTTTTGTGAATTGAACAGGGTGAGATAACTTGTACCATTTGTCATGTCCGATCATATCCCAGATATAGTATATAGTATACGTTGTGGGCACTCAAGTTCAACACAGTGAAAGTTTCAATCTGGAGTTGTTTAAGTATAATAATGAACCTAAACACAAGGGTTTTATGGTACACTGCCATCTTGACAATCTCTGCAAACAACCTGAAGGCCTTACGAGTGTTCACCAGGGATGCGGCAATTCCAGGCTTTTACATCTCACAGTCCTCTAAGTCTCCTGTGATACCATAAATTAAACTCTAAGCTCCTCTTTGTTGAGGCTTACACTTTTTGTCCTTTTAAAAAGTGCCCAACTGTTTTCCAAGTATAGCAAAACAGGATATTATGAAAATGCCAATGCTAAAATGTATATTCTTCAACATGAAGATTATGGTAATTTTGATGTGTCAACATCAGTGTTTCATTGTATCATATGTCTTTTGAGATCACTTTTAATTTGTGGTTATTACAAACACAACTATTTTGTAAAAAAAAAAACTCCACATTTTGTCATGTTGGCACCAGTTTATGCAGTACTAATACTGGTGACTGTTATTGCTAAAAAGACTACAATACTTTAGAGGTTCAGGTTTACTAAGTTTCCTGATAGCAAGAACTAAATTGCCTGTGCATTCTTGAAAATTTCAAGTTTCATTGGTGGGTGTCTTAGGGGTGATCTACTAAGAAAAACATGGTGCAAACATGGTAGTGTTTCATGTTTCACTGGTGTCTGTCATGGAGATTTTGAAGAATGACCAGGAAGAGCAACACTAGAGAAAATTTGATCCAGATGAATTAAGAAATGCAACTCAACTACAATAACATATTGTAGGGAATGTAATTGCACCTGGATTACATAGTGACTTTAAGTTTGCAGTTAGCGTGACAAGTCAAGCATAGGTTGGTACTTAACTTATCAATTTAAAATCCACAGGCAAGGTTTTTTTTCTTCTTTTTTTTAGTTTTCTGCAAAACCACTCTTTTGCATCTTGCTTTTTCTCCGTAAATGTGAAGCTTTACTCATTCATAAAATATGTTGCGTGACAACATACAATTATGTTCAGTTAAGTGTAGTTGTACAGGAACTTAATTTTCAGGTGACAGGTTTACAGCTGCAAAGATGCAACAAATTTTGGCACTGCAGGTTTTCTGTGGCTCATCAGCCTGCAGCTCACTCAACATGTTTAAAATTAGATTGCTGGACAGATGATATGTTGATATTATTTTTGATAGGATCCTTCTATGTTAGCATGATGCATTCTTTCATTTCTTCTATGCCTCCTCATTGCCAGAACAAGAGCATCTCTGTGCAAGCAGATTGCACATTCTTTTGAAACATATTAAATACAGACACAAACCACAAGTGTTTTTCAGGCTTGATGAATCACATTGCATGTGCTCATTTTTTGTATTTGCATTTTCTCTCCCCTGTATTTTGCTAACTCAGGCAGAAACACAAGACTTTACAAGGCAAAGGAGCAAAATCCACAGCGTGCACTTTTTTGCTCACTTAAAAGATGTAGTCCTCAGTGCACATCGTTAGTAAATCAGTTGGTGCCATTTTTTGAAAGTGATGTCAAGTTTGCACATTTTTGTATACACAAACCTTTAGTAAAGCATACGTTTTACATGACTTGATGGATGTCCATAATTAAAGTGCACAATGTAGCATAATTTATTTTCCTGAAGAGAGTATCTATCCATTATTCTGTTCTGCATACGTACATGTTCATTCATGTTCAACTCAGGCAAATCTAGATACCAGCACACAATGCCCTTTTTTTGCTGGCGCTGCCCTGAAGAAAATCTGCTAACAGCAATAAAGGCAGTGGAGTAAGACCATGTAGAGCCCCTGTTATACTTGTCATTCTTATCATTCTACCCCACTTATTCCAGATAATGACAAATTACTGCCCGTGTCACTCAAGAGATTTGACATTGGCCAAGAATAAAAGTCAATCTGGTGCTCCACAAGATGCCCCTGATGAATAATCCTGGAGAGCAAAAACAGACATGGCAGTACATTAATGTCTTTGTCACATACATGTGTGCAAGGCACCTCTTGGTCACAGATTGCCATTCAGTTATTATTCATCACTGTTCAGAGCTGCCCTGGAAGCAAAGAAGAAGAAGAAACCAAAAAGTAAAGATCAGACATTAAATGAATCATTCCCCAGGCAAAACAAAACAGCCCCAGTGTTTGTGCCACTTAATAGGTTTCCTGCTTCTGTACCCCAGGGTCCAATCTGTTCACAGTGCACAAAAATGGCAAACAACATTAGATTATGCATGCACCGTTGAAATGGGGTGTCAATGGCAGAGTTTCCAATAATATAGCAAAGGTTAAGCTCGTAGTTTTAAGATGGTAAAACAATATAAGGGTCATTGCTTAAAGTGGGTCTGTAATAAAGTATAATGTAATAAAAATACTGACAAAGGTCGCTATATTCTAAAAACAATGTTTAACACATCATTAAAATCAGAACGTGTTTGGCGAGAGCAAGTAGAGTATGTAGTTGTTACAACACCTTTATGTTGTAACAACTTTTCTCCAGTCATCAGCCTGATGACTCATCAGACAGTGGACATTTGAGTTAAACTTTATGAAATATGCAGCAGGACAAATATTACTCTAAAACTTACCCCATTTTAACAGAAATCATAACTATTTAAATGTGTATCAGTTGAATCTCAAAGAATATCACAATTAATATTAGCCCTTTTTTTATAAAAAAGAAGCAAAAAATATAAAACAGAAATATACAAAGGGGCATAATAAGGGATAATTAATTCATTCAATGTATTATTTTTTAGTTCTCTGTAGACAAAAAGTCTTCACACATGTCCAGCAAAGCACAATTATTTTGTACAGAACAACCAGCCACGTTCTTTTTTTCAGTAGAGCCATTACAACATTATTATGAGTGCTCTAGAAAGCATGCCATGCCACTTTAATATTGAATGAGTGAAGGAATAGCACACCAGTATCTTGTTTTCATGAAGCTATCAGGAAACCCATTCTGCCTCTAAATGTGTTATTTACTGTATACAGCATTTGCCATGGTTGAGGGTACTGTAAGTATTACTGCATGTCTATTTTTAGAAAGGCAATTTCAAAGTGAACTGTGTGCATACATGTGCACAGGGGCAAGTTTTTAAATGGAAGGATGCTTGTGGATGTGCGAGTGTGTCTTTCCTTAAGGCTTGTTGTTTGTGGATTCAACAGGCAGCGCATATTGTCTCGTTCTCCAAAGGGGAAACTAGTTGTGCTGCTCTCTTCTTCCATACATTCTAGCTTTGCTGAGTCTGACTCACTCAGATGTAACTCAGCATCTTGAGTATTACTAGACTAAGTCTAATAAATGTACCCGGTGGTAAGCAGGAAAGTAATCATCTGCATTTAGATCATATCACGATACAAACCCAGATAGTTTATTTTTCCATGATTTGTATTATTTAAGGTTTAATAAACTGACCCACCCACCCAGCAGTGTTCACAATACACCTCCAATCACACACTATATCTCAAAGTGGACCTTTTAAATACCAGCAATCTGCTGCTCACACCAAGCAGCATGATACTTATGTCTGTGTTGCATTCAACATAGATTTGCTGCGCTTTTCTACACCCTCCTCCACCCCAGCTGCCACAGTTTTAAGGTATTCCTAGACTGACAGCTCGATAAATGAAGGTTAATACATTATAAGATCATGTAAACCTGACTGGATTTTATAATCATGCATGGCCAAGATAAGAAGTGAAATTGAATGATGTGTTTTAAAATCAGTGTAGGCCACAAGAGTCATTCTAAACATTTTAACCTCAACCAATGTGGTCAAGGCTGTGCTTTTTGGAAATTTCTTACAGTTACAAAATAGATTAATTTGAATTTATTTTCTAGCTGGATGCCACAGGAGGTTGTGTATGGCGGAACATAGCCCATATGCCAAGGTCAATACATTTTTAAGGGCACTCTCTAAATTGTTGATGGCAGTTTGAAACACCTGAGGCCCACTGGGTTCACCCAAGAGAGCAATATTTGAGATAACTCTCACTAGAGGTAGAAGGAAAGCTGAACTCATCTTTATATAAACACTCGATCACAGTGCACAGTTGTGGCCAGAAAATTCAAACCTTTCATTTTCATAATTGTTGCATCAAAGTTGGCTTCAACATATGATATTTAATTTTCCTACTACTTCTAAAAAAACATATACTATAATATTTCTGTGTGTGTGAGTGCTTCTCTTAACTGGAAATACTGTGACTCAAATTTGTGCAGTTGTGCATATGGCCAAACCTAATAAGTACAAGACAATCATTTCTAGAAAAGTATACACACTTCTACACATCTAAACACATCTTGTACCAAATGCATCATATTACTTTTGTATCAAAACTGTATTTTGGCTTTTTATAAGGTCAGAAACTGGAAACAAGCAGAAAACAAGGCTGTACATATTATGAAATAATATAGTGATAGGTTTGTTAATCTGCAAAGAAGAAATATGTTGGCTATAAATGCATTGCATAATAACTATTAACAACAACTATTCTACACACAACTCAGACTCATTTTGGGCGATTGTTTATGTCAGTCTTTCTCCTTTCTATTTGACCACAGATAAGTGTGAAACAGTGTACAGTACTCTGCAACCTGTCTTTTCTTAGAATGGAAAGTATTCACTTTTCTTCTTGCTTTATTTGCTCAAGACGAGTAGCATTGCTCATATTGAGACACTATCAACAGGTCTTTTAAGGCTATTGATATCAGATAAGTGTTGTGACCTGCCACCAGCAGCAATGAATGCAACATTAAGATAACTTGGCTGGTGATGATAAAGGCCACAACAACTAACAGTCCTCACTGTTGCCACTGATAGGGCACAATAAGATACATACTGCTCTTAACGAGCTTAAGCTTGTCACACACGTGAGAATGGCAGATTTTAGACAACCCCTCTCTCTGCTTTATTTTGAAGCTACCTACAGTAAATGCAGAGGCCTTTACAAGGATTTTTGCCTGTTTTACACAAAAAGTAAATAAAAAAATCTTTTCTGTCTCTATACAATTAAAATCTGTAAACCACACATCTAAAATAAACCCAGGGTAGAGGAGAAATGCGATTACTCCCCATAGTATAAGTGGATTTCCTGTAACTGGGTTTTTTTTAAGTGCATGTAAACTTGTTCAGGGATTACCTGAGAAACCTGGTTTCTCTGAGTAACTTAATTCCTTAAATGCATGTAAACGCAGCCATGGAGTCACTCGTTTTCTGAAGATTTCTTTACTCACATAAATTGCACATGATAACTTATCATCACAGTATCAGCACAGATTAAATTAAATTAACTGAAAATATAATTTTTGCACATTTACTTAATATTGCCACAGTGTGACATAAGTCCTCTTATAGAAAGTTTACATGAGACAGGACAAATTGGCAGTGATTTAAACAGTTGCATCAAGCTATGAACCACAATAAACTATTTTTGTCCTCATGCCGTGTATGCTCCTCTGCACGTCAGCAGGTGAGGAGAATCTGTCAGACTGGTGCCAGTGCTCAACCCTTTAATACTCTGGGTCAGCATCCTCAAGATGTGCCAGAAATTCCAGCTCCTCAAGACCATATGGGGTCTGTTTCTCCTCTCCATTCCTTCCACCCAGGGTGCTGACCCATCCTCATCTACATCATGCCTCATGAAAAACAAAAGATCAGCATTGGACTGTAAATTGTTAAAATTGTTATTAATAAATAACTAAAGACAAGATAAATACAGATGATACAGAAATATGGTGTTAGAAAAAGCAAAGCACTGTGTTTATCTTTCCAATCACAATTCAAACTACATGTCTGGCCTGTGAATTTACTGAAAAGTATAACTCGCTTCAGCTATAGAGTATAGGGCAGATGGTCACTCAGGAGAGAAATACACTTCCACTATATTAACCTTCTTTATGAACACTCTGAATATAAAAGCAGCCAGTGCATCCAGAATCAATAACGTTACGGGATAACAGGCGAGCGATTTTGACCTCTGCAGCTGAGAAAATGTAGTTTTGTTGTCATACCCTCATGGCGACAATAAACCTACTTATGTTATACATGGCCAAATGACCCTATTGGTACATGATACATAGAAAAATCATGCAAAACAAGCTATTAGTGCCTGAAAAGTATGTAAAACTAAGGAAATGGTGCAAAATCCCACAGGGTTGTACTATCTTGGAATGACAGAATTGTGCTTTGTTGTATTGAATCAATAAAGTTTCCAGTAATGGATTTAATTTATTTAATTGAGGTAATTTTTGGTATTTACTTTTCTACATCTTGAAATAATGTGGCAAATGTTTTAACTATCGTTATCCCTGTTTATACAACATGCATTTCTGCAGGGTAACTTTCACCAAGCAACTCCAACACAAAGTTCTAATTTGAGAACTCTATAAATGAGTTAATCTGACTTAAAAGTTTTTTGATATGAAGTGAGCTAAGCAAATGTACTAAATTTATACAATTAAAGAAACATGATTGCATTATCACACTTCCCAGCATGCACTCGTCAAGAGTAAAAATTCTCTCTGAGTGCTGAGACTCAAATTAAATCCTGGTTGCTTCTTTTCATAATTATAACAATAAAAACAGTGAATGTTAATATAAAATTTAGGCCCCGTCTCCAAAAATATTTAACTCCTACTGATGTTAAACAGGTCAGTGGGAGCAACAGAAGGTAGAACTGTACATCAGGAGGTAGAGTGGTTGTCCACTAATACCAGGGTTGGCAGTTTTGTCTCTGTTTCCACAGCGTTAAAGTGTCCATGACCAAGACACAGAACTGCAAGTTCTTCCCTATGGGTCAGGTTAGTGTCTTGCATGGCAGCTCTGCTGTCTTCAGTGTGTGGGTGTTCTTCCACCTACTACATAGTGAGGACAAAAAAAAAA
>OMLM01000947.1:0-15875 GCA_900302695.1 Helostoma temminkii | reverse complement strand
GAAGAATGAAGCATGGATTAAAAATGAAGGAATCATGTTTCATTTTTATTTCACTTATTGTAGTGAATACAAAACATCTATCTCTCTTTAGTGCAAAGCTTCTCTTTGTCTTAAGTTTAACGTCCAATAAAAATGCATGAGGATGTGCCCATGCAGCCTTCCCCTGGGCAGTGTGTGCTGCACATTCTCATTCACCTTATAGCAAGTCATTAAAATGATAGGGAGGAACTGATGTTTGATTAATTAGTAAAACTAACTTTGGCAAGACCGGAAACTGAAACACAGGATTTCATTAGCTTGTTAGATAAGGTTAATGAGGAGGCTCTAATTCTTAAAAAAAAAACAGATGACAAAAAATGAACATTTATGCTTCTGAATTCATTTTGGAGCCTGGACTGCCAACACTGAACAAGCTATTTTGTTATATTTCCTATTAAAACTCAATTCCTTAAACTGGTTATAGTTATTGGCATAACTAGTCATATATTGTATGGAAAGGTTAAGTGCTTGGCATTAAATCCATTGTGCTGTTTCCTAAATAGCTATAAAGCAAACACACTAATATGTATCTCTGTTGTTTTTCTTTTCAGAGTTTAAGAAGAGAAACCAGTGAACATCTGTACTGCTGGAGGACACCAGGGATGCTCTCTCACACTGAGGACTTCACCCTAGATTACAGAGGTAAGTGGAGGTATTTGGTGCAGTTGTGCTTGTAGGTTGAGTCAACTGCAGCTCTACATGTGCAGACACCCCTTAAGAGGATCACAGAGAATCCATCGCTAATCCACTGGTCAATACACATGACAAGTACAGTGCCAAAGACAAGTGACTCAAAGGACATGTCATCCTGAGTGGACAGCTTGAATATGTCTGTGGATTTGCGATGTGTTCAGGTTCCCTATTCCAAGTTGTACTTTATGTCAGCAAAAGAAACTAAAATATAGTAATTACAGACAACATGGAGTCTAATGTTAGGTTACTGGCTGCATTTTTTATTTATGTAATCTTAGTGGGAACATTTTAAAAAAAAGTTCTGCCCTTTTTGTATTTTCATTGGCACCAAATAAACACCTTCACTTTTACTTGAATTGCCAGGAACATGACACTGGCTGATGGGTGCACAGTAACAGAAAGCGCACTGAACAATTAATGCTAATTAAGAGGCTCTTCACAAAAGAGATGCATCCTTCAAACCTGAATCATCACTGACTCACTTTCTTGCAATATATTTTCATAATTTGCACAGCTTTTTTTAGGACTACTGACTCCCTTGGCTAGTCTGTCATGTAAAGCAAAGCACACGTCCTTTGGCTTCATTAAGACACTGGTCCTGATTAAACTGCAACTGTAGCGTCTATTTCTTCGCTTTAACACTTTTTCTGGTTGTCTGAAGCTGGAAACCATAAAAACAAACAAAATGGGTGGCGAGTAGTAATAACACTCTAGTCATACCAACTATAAAATAAAGCAGCACTGTCATGGCATTTGTTTACTTAATTTTTAACATAACAGAAGTAAATAGTTTTCTTTGAAAATTCTGCTTTACAGACGTCTCTGTTCTAGATGCATGATGATTGCATGAAATTTATGACAGATAAAGTCAGTGCATACTCACATTTTTATCAGTGCCCTACAGCCCTCCAGTATAATAATGATCATGTTGTAGGTAAAAAAAAACAACATAAAAATAATAGTGCTTCACTTTGCAGATAATGTCTTTAGTGGCTAAATCTGCTTGTAACAAGACCGATGTGTCAGAAACAACTTAAAATGGGACTGAGTCTTTGTTCTGTTGTCATCAATTACCAAAGAAACACTGTTTAATGTTTTTTTGATGTATTTCTTAAAAAGGGTTTGGGCTTTAGTTCTTTGGCTTCTGGGTTTATATAATTTTCAGTGTTTTGTTCTGAATGGGAGCAGCTGTTTTTTTACTGAAAACTAGAAGAGACATTTAGCCTTTGCATATACTCTTGTCAATCATATAGGGAACAACAGGTTTAGACTTCAAATATTAAATCCCAATTAGACACATCAAATATGCGTTTGACTGCTGGATCAGATGAATTTTTTTGATTTCATCCTTGCTGAATGGCCTAAGAGTTTTATTTTATTTTATTTTATTTTATGTGTTTCATTGTTAAAAGAAATATTTCTCCTTTACCAACCATATCTATACATGCTATTTTTTTGCAATCCTAAAACAGGTTTGGCAACCTATTAAAGAGTATTGCAGCTAGGTTTGGACCACTGTCATTAAGATTGAAGATGTAGAGCTATTGCTCATGAGCTTGTGGGTCCAGAGCTGGAGAGGGACCAAAAACTCCCAGTTTAATTATTTTATTTAAAAAAGAGTGTCCAGAGCAATATCATTTAAGATAGCTATATTTCCTTCTATATCTGCAGAAATGCATTTTACTTCACTGGTTTGTACAAGATGTGCAATGTGAACTATGTTAATACAAATACATAATGAAATTAAAATGTTTTCAACAAAAGCATGTTATCAAAACATTTTTTGTGTTACAGTTGCAGCAGCTGTAAATGTCTACATTATTTGTAATCCTTTTTAATTCTTTTAATCGCTACAGGTGTCATTTTTACCAATAAAACGAGCATAAACTTTATTGAACAAAGAATATCCCACAGTCAGTGGTCAATGTGATGATCTTTCTCATATCCTCATCATGATAGCTTTGAACTTCAGTCCTATCAAGTCGCATGGTGCCAGATCCTCTGACAATCTGGACTCCTAATTGATGGTACTAGGGAAGAGTTATTTGAATGGATTACTGTAAAGAGCATCATGGATTAGCCTTTGAGAGACATGGATCTCGGGGGAGCCTTAAATTGTGCACATAAAGTGATTATAAAACATCTGTACAGCTGACAATCATTGGGCTGGGTTCTACCACATACTGGCTGCACTGTGAAAGTTGTCTGCAGTGGAGTTTACAATGACGTCAGGATGGACACACAACTTATTTAATCATTATGCTCTTTGAGGCAGGATCAATGCAGCACACCACCCTGCCTGTGACAGCTCAGTACTGTCCATATCTACTGTAAAAGACTAAACGGCAGATTTACACCGCTTCATTCGTGTGATTACATTATTACTAAAGCACTCAGAATAAAAGATAATCCAACTTAAGAACTGCCTCCTCAGTAGTTTTCTTGTGGTTATAATTGGTGCTTTTCCCAGAATTGAACTCATTCCCATGCTTTGATCAGTCCTAATGTACCATCAATTTTAGTGATCACTTTTCACACAATGCATCCTCAGTCCATTAATTTCTTGATGAAATCTACATCTGTCGGCAATAAGGTCAGCATATCATTATATGACGGCTTTTCCCTTAACAAGATGAGAGAATCCTACCAAAACATGTAACTTAAACTAATTTACTAGAAATAAATTGTTTAGATGTCTAAACACACTGTTTACGTGAGAACATAGATGCACATACAATAATAATAATTATAAATGAAGAATTGTGTTCTCAATTGAGAATTGAATGAAAAATAATTTGCGTTTCATGTGACCTTATTAAAACCCAATACGCAGTAGCAGTAAGCCAAAGTCATGAGTTCACATTCATCATGTGCAGTTTTCATAAAAGAAGAAACACAAAAGAGAAAAAGTCAAAAATTATCATCTGAATAAATAATTAGCTAAATTTTTACTCTAGATGTTACAGTTAAATAAAGGGTTTTCTCTTATAATATAACTTCTATTACTTTAATCAAGTCCTGCATTTTCTTAATAAAGACTTTCACAGGCGAACAGGGTGTGACTTAGCAGAGAAAGTCAATCATGGAGAAAATGAATGGAAGTTAAAACAGGGCTACACAGTTTTGACAGACAGCTGTCAGCCATTCATCGCAAACTCCCTAATGATTTTTTCCACATCGCTGATAAAATGCCACGGCACCTTTCTCTGCATGACAGGGGACTCTCAAATCACGACACCTCTATTCCTCGCTCTTATTGCATGCCATTCATTCGGTCATACCCAGCCTCTCAGGAACGTCTTGTCTGTAGTGGAATATTGTAGCTATTCAAACTAAAATGCTAACACAAAGGAACTGCAGTTTTAATGCAGATATTGTTTTAAAACTCTGGTACGTTCTTGAGAAGAGTAGATTATCGGCTTCAGAGCAGGATTGAAACCCATGGCCAGTCACACTTAAAGAAGGATCTTTGTTTTTGTTTTCTCTTGTCAAAAGCTGTGTTATTTTTAAGACTCTAGCGTTTGCCTTTAACGTTATTTTGTGAGACATTAATGGCAACTATCTTTAATTGTCGCAATTATATTTAATTGCATTTACATGTATTAAATAAATTAGTTTATAATAAGGACCAGGAACTGATGTGAAAATTGTCTCAAGTATATTTACTTCTTATGGCTCATTTAATGTAGACTGATGATTTTTTATTGATGTGTGAAGTTTTCTTTAGTCAGATTGCAGGAGATGAGACAGCAGGCTTCTCAAATGACAAACTGTCAGAGCATCATTTTGTCACAACATATTTTTGATAAACCATTTTCAGATATTTTCTCTTGGCTTTGAATCTCTCTTGCTCACATCTTCTTTCAATGTTATTTCCCCTCCTAAGTGGGAAGTGGTGACAAACATCACCCTACTATTAGTAAAACGTTATTTTCTATAATATCCATCATAACCTGCTGTTTGGTTATTCTGAATTAACAGGATGTGACCTCATCATTTCAGGATTGATTTGTGTGTTTTTCATCACCACTGTGCTTCTTTATTCTCTTATCACTTCGGAAGATAGCTCTAAAGCCGAAAATTGCATCTTTAAATGGATTATAGATTAGTATCAGCGCAGGCAACTGTGCAGCTTGGGTTGTAATGTGTCAAAACTGTGGCGCTAATCCTGACAAAGAAAGACTCGGTGTGATTTGAAAATCTAATTGAAGCAATAATTAATGTAATAATAGTCTAATTTATGAAAAGACAATATTTGTGTTGTCTGTAAATGTGTTTACTGTACAGCAGCTACATTTGTTTACTGATTTGCATTCAGCAGATGAAAGGGGAAAAACGATTAAATCAAGAGCTCAGTATTTCCTGGTGACATCTGGGCAAACATCAGGCCAAACTAACTGTTTAAACATTGTTACCACGGCCATAAACAGTACCATACAGTACAACACACTAACAAGCTATGTGTATTCTGTCTCCCAAAATGTTTCTATGAATTAATCTGCCATTGCAAATATGTTTTAGAGAAAACATAATCACTGTGTGGATGATGTTTCAAAGCAACATTTTTTTTAATCGAGTTCAGTGCTGTGAAAAAGTATTTGTCACTTTCCTGATTTTTTTTTTTTTTGCATATATATTACACTTAAATAATTCTGATCATCAAACAAATTTTAGTATAACACAAAGATAACCCAAGTAATTACAAAATGCAGTTTTCAAATGGTGATTTTAGGGGGAAAAATCTTGAGTTCTTGATTACTGTGAGACCTATTAAATCAAGGAATCACTTAAATAGAAGCTGTCTAGCACGGTGAAAGCCTTTATCCACAAACAGAGAATATTTGCAACACTGGTGAACCTTCCCAGGAGTGTCCGGCCTACCAAAAACACTCCTAGAGACAACTTATCCAGGAGGTCATAAAAGAACCCAGAACAACATATAAAGAACTGCAGGCCTCAGGCGCACTTCGGTTATGCAGTAGAACAATGATCTGAAACACATCAGCAAGTTAACCTCTCAGAAAAGGGTGGCACAAGCAGTTAATAGGTTTAGGTGGCAATTCCTTTTTCACGTAGGGCCAGGCAGGTTTGAACAGTTTTTTACTCTAATAAATGAAATAGTGATTTGCGAATAGTGTAGTTTTGTATTTACTCAAATTATCTTTGTGTAATATGTGTGACAATATGCAAAAAAATTAAAATTCTTGCAACAGAGTGTGGTAAAAGTTAAATGTTTTTATAAGTACAGTAATTAATCACATCACACAAGGCATCTGTCCACTATGTAATATATCTTGTCATATGACCTTTCGCCTCTACCTCATCTCATTATGACACAGATGACATTTATTTAGTAGACACGCCTGTGCAAGTATATCACAGGAAGTGTGGAGAAGCTCCACACTGCTGCTAAATGAGAAGCAGCTGTGACAGAAAAGCAGGTACTTCTACACAGTGGATCTGTATTATCTATGCTGATGATAGAACCTGCTGTTAAAAACCCAATTAAAGTGTTTGTTTATTTAAACAATTTCTATTATTCTAATAAAAAATACCTGCCAGACAGGAGGTAGAGTATGAATGAATGTGATTGGTTTTGCTATAGGTGTGAGAACTACAGCCTCACACCTGACAGCTGCTCAAACACTACATGACTGGTCCCCCACTGGTTACCATTACAGCTCACTATAGTAGTATTCTTTCATGAAGGAATGGTTTCCTGTCATGACTAGCAAAGGAAATACTTCTTGTGTGTTTGTGGGAGTAAATTCAAAAGGACAACAGCAATAAAAATGCAAATTTTCACACAATGTTATCAGAGCATTTTGTGTCAGTTGATCTCCACTAATGTCCATTAGCAAGTAAGCTTTCATTTGTTGCATCCTTGAACCTAACTGGTATACTGGTATAACAGTCCTCCCAGTGGTATACCTGTCAGCTCGAGTTGAGATCTCCTTCAAACCTACTATTGGTTTTCTGTGGTAAAGGGGTTAGGGGATAAAAATCTCTCACTCTTTTGATAGTTAAGCACAAGCTCTTTGTTGCATCCTCTACCCCTTATTGAGCATGAGAGACTTTGCCCTGTCACAAACAATAGCTTTCCTTTCAAAGCTGAGACAGTTTTATTTCTCGACATACAGTGGCCATCGCAGAAGGTAGCTGTTTCCATTTGCCACTCTTGTTTTCTTTCTTGTACCCTTCATAAATGGATCAAATCGCAACACCAGCAAAGTCTGAATTTTCTAACAGCCTTTCTAGCACAGACTGGTTTTATTTCTTGTCACCATGTCCAACTTTAACACTCCCTTTGGGTTTAGAAAAAAAGAACTCAGAGTGCAGTTTCATTATTAACCCTAAATCAGAAGATCATCAAATGATGACAGCCAACTGCACACACATTTATATAGCTGACCAAAATTCCTTCTACATGGATCTGTTCATATTATCGTACAAGAAATTATCTGTGATCAGCTCAAATGTACCATTAGCTGAAGGATTACTGAAGTCCAGTGGCCCTCGAAATCATGGAGCCATGTCATCAAGCCTCTGACATGATTGTTAATATTTGTTGTTGAAAAATCAATCAACTGACCATATACTTAAGCATAATATACACAACAACGCAATGTGATGAAATGCAACTTTATTGTCAGACACCAACATTTATCTTGGATCCCAAGGAAGCTCTATCCATAAGATAAAGACATAGTACAACAACACTTCATACAATCATACAACACACACGTCCCAGTGCCTTTACTGTACCTAATGTACATAGCATAACATAATCTTTGGATTCAAGATAATTAAATAACAAAGATGTAGAAAAATATTTTTTAAAAAAAATATATATATACAAAACCATTAAAAAAGGCAAAGATATACACAAAAACAAACAAACAAACAACTAAACCCAGAACACAGATACAGATGACTGCACCCTAGGTGTGGACTTCTATATGTCTATATCCAGGTGTCTGTTGTCTCAAAACCACTATCTATAGCCTTGAGGAAAATCTTCATTCTAAGCTGTTGCTGTCTTTAAATGTTATTGTAAGTGTGTGTCATGAGTTTAAAGCTAATAACACACGAGCGACCACCCAGTCTTCACCTACAGGTTATTTAATTGCTGGCAGTGCTGCTGTTCTGCTGAAAACTGCTGTAGTTATCTTCATTCAAAGCTCAGTCACGAAGGAATGTTTAACATTATGTATTATTAACATTATCTACTAAATGTGTGGCGCACCAAGCATTTTAACATGCTGCTTTAGATGCAGTCAATTACATCAGGATTGTTTTGTGGGAAAATATGATGAAAATATTTCTGACATGCGTGTACAATTCAATAAATATCAGTACATAGTTGAATATACACTTTAAAATCTTCGCAGGTATAGTAATGTTTCAAAACCCTGCAACCATACATGTTCACAGCTGTTTGCTCATTGACAAACATGTAGCACTCACTCTGTAGACAACCACGCTGATCCCTGCATCCTCTCTGAAACTCAGCTGTTTCTTAGAAACATCATATACCTCTAAACAATTATGTTGTGGTGGCAACGTAATGGTTGGCCGGATTATCTTCAGAGCCAATGTTTATTAATGAACAAAGTAGCACATTTATTAACAGCTATAAAGTGGCCAATGGGGGTTGGGGTAGATGGTTAGTATACAAAGCATAAACTATCGAACCAGAGGCTGGGGTTTGCATCCATAGTCCTGTCTGTGGTTAGAATTCGACAACAAAAGCAGTGTTATTAAGAGCGGAGAAAGATTGTGATATTTGTTGAATAAACTGTAATAAACACACTGTGCACAAGTCACTGTAACAGTTGTCTGTATTAAACCAGACCATTTTCCCTAAACCTTAACAAAGAGTCAAGATGAGATCTCCTATACAGTACATATATTTAATAAGGCTAAAGCTAGTTCAGACATAACTCTCTCTAAAATTAAACATATTGGTGAAAAACAAATATGTTGTGAACATTTCATTTTTGGGCTGAATATGTAAATTTAAAAACTATTCTCACTCCGTACGTCCCTGCCAAATTCACGTTTTCTTCAAAACATACTTGTTGTACCAAAGACAAGGTTGCTCTCTGCTGCGTCGCTGCCTGCAGCTATCAGAAATGTAACTTCCTCCACCAACTGATAATCCTTCTTTGTTAGTATTTACTGGTATGTGTATACTTTAATGTGTTGTTGTTCATCAAACGGTAGATGTGTAGCTCAGTTCCTGCCAAACGTTTGTGAGCTCAGGGGAGTCTTTGCCAAACTCGGCTAACATTTGCTCCAGAGCAATAAATACTTAAAACCATGAAGTAAGTGTGCTGACCAAAAATTACAAAAATGAACAATTTCCAACTAACTCATTGAGATGTAGATTTTTTAAGTTGAATTTATTTTGCAGCCTTCTCTGAGGAGCCAATCTCAAAGTGATAATGTCTTCTTCCTAAACATGTCAGTCTATCAGGTCAGATAGATATAAGCATTTGGCACAGACTGCTCCCATTCACAGCCTGTCAATCAGAACACTGAGGCAGGTTGGGCTGTCAGTCAGAAGCGTAGTCCTGCAGTCCAGCATAATTGAATTAGCTCCAGTCACTTTCTGAAGGTTAATTGGTGGGGAAACCCTGGCTGGCATGGCAAAGTAATTGTCAAAGATAAAGACACAATAGATTTCTTATCTTAGATTTTGTCAGTATGTATCTGAATTGTATTATTTCTCTAAACATGAAATATTAATAAAAGAATGAACATAAAGGAGTTGACACTAAGAAGCTGAACAGTGAGTTTCCTTAAGTTTCTGTCACACTCAAAGCTGCGCAGTAGCTTCCACTTTAGTTTAACATGTCATGAGTCAGCAGCTAGAGACACTGTTGGAAGACATTTTGGCTTGGAGGCCCAAACAATGTGCCGAGTTGATGGTCAGTTGATGGCCTGGAAAATTGCATTTAAACCTTCAGGTGTTACTCCAAGTTGTATCTTACTCTTAAATGTACGGAATTAAACTCTACTTTGCTCCTGTCTCTTTGATAAATGCTCTCTACAGCTTGGTTGCATTTTCCCTGTTCAGTATGCAGCCCCCATAGCTGAACCGTTGTGATATTGTTATAGAATAGCATTTTTACTGTGTGTAGTACAAAAATCAGTAATTAACACAAACACTAATGTTAAGAGAAGGCTGTAGTGTAAGGTTCTCTGGAATACACTCATACGCTGCCAACTATTGTGCAGAGCTGATTGAATTCTCCTGCACTGTCTTACTGATGCATCTATTTTCATCAGTGCAGTGTGACTCCATGCTATTCTCCCTGGCTTATCATCCTCGTAAGAGGTGTCACCCAAAGTAGAGCTTTTAGTTTGTAATGAGGTTTTGCTCTCGTCTAAGCTTGAATCGTACTAGGTCACGAGCCTGCTGAAGGACTCTTGATACACTGAAGAACAATGGAGTGAGATATTGGGAATTTACAAGCGATGGCAGGGCAGTAAGTCATTTAAAGTTTTACAAAGTATGACACCTGTGTGGAATACCAAGTATTAAGAGGGCTGAGTGCAACTTTCGAACAGACCAAGAGAGTCAAAATCACGATGCCTGTGCATATCTGTGTCAGTCTAACCTTTGCACTCAAGGCCTTAATTATCTAAAAAGGATCAGTTATTTGACATTTAGCACTAATGTATCATCAGCATTAATTGAGATCAACCCACACTTCAGCAATACTTATCATTCTGACTCTAATCTGCAGCTAATTAGCTGGGACCACTGCTAATTGGCATCAGTAAGATGTTATTTGCCTTCATTAATCTTTGCAAAACTTTAATGAACCTAAGACATTAAATTACTAAATAAAATAATACAAATAATGGCGTGTTAATATACAGTATATATACATAATTTCTTTTTTTTGTTTTTCCGTAGAAAAATACATAAAACAACAATTCAGACATAAAATGTTTTATAGATACAAAGTCTCTAGAATTGTATGTGTGCTCTCTCCCACAGTCTTTTCACCCTCTTGCCATCTAGAAAGAGGTACAGAAGCATCTGTGCCAGGTTGAGCAGACTCCTCAGCAGCTTCTTCACTGGGCTGTAAGAGCTCTGATGTCCAACCCAATCCCCCTAATACTGCTTCACTACTCTCCTACAGACCAAAAAAGCACAGTGATCAATTTATGGAGGGAATATAAAAATATATATATTCGATGGCACTGTCTTTACACTGAACGTAGACTGTGGATGGACCATAGCTTTACTGTAGAGTCTCAGTCCCTCAAATTTCTATTGAAATCAGTGAGACGGCTTTCAAGTTGCAAATTAAATTGTCTTTACCCTGGGCATTACACATACAGTACATCACAGTATCATCTGTAACATTCACATTCTATTTTATTCTTTTCTCAATCACTCACTTTTTCCAGTATATCTATTATGTATTTCTATTTTAGACTTTCTTATGGCACTTCAGCATTGTATAATTTATATCATCTCTTAAGATGATAGTTATTTATAAATATGTATGTTTTGAAAGTTTCCATATCTTACACTCTTATGCCTTGTGTTAAACCGTGGACCAGAAGAAAGACATTTCAGCCGACTGTCTGTTCACAAAGCTTCTTCATACTTGCAGGTGTTACAGTAACTCTCAAAATATACTGTTAAATCAGTTATTTCTAGGGAAATTTGTGTTTAAATTCATCTCTGATCTTTGTGTATATTATTCTAAATGCACTACCTTATAACTACATTTATCACGCTCAAGAGATCATATTAAGATAAATACTGTGCCGAAAGCTTCTTCTGGCTGTAGTTTGTAAGAGGAAGCAACTCCAATTTTCATGTGCCAATAACAGTCTGGAAAACAAATGAATTCATTGTATTGAGGTGTATTGTAGTACTTTCCACTTACAAGAGAATTTGGGTTATATTAACTAAAAACATCCACTTGCTGTGCTCATCTCTACTGAAAAGGTGTAGAAAGTCCAACAGGTATATCACTGAAGCCATAAATAAATACTATCAAACTGAGTAATTAATATATAAGTTTAATGTCCTCTGATATAAACCTCTTTTCTCCTTTCAAAGAGTTATTCAGTACCTCAATGAGCACAATGTTTCCTTCCCCAAGAGAAGTAGTACATTTCAACTCAATTGATTCTCCACTTTTGGTTTCCCATCTTTACTTTTTTCCATTCTTCTCAGCAAGGACTGCATGTATTTTCAATTACATCAAATAAAGGGCAGTCATTGGTATGGATGAGAAGGGTCCTCAGAGATTGAGGCACCTTCAGGACCACAAAGCACAAGATAGGAAGCACCGGGAAAAACAAGAAAAAGCAGAGACTCAAACGGTAAAAACAGATCCTTTGATATTGTGCTTTAGTAGACACTTGGAGATAGAACAGAGAAATATTCATTTAGTATGCATGGTGAAATTGTTTGGACAGACACTGACAAACAGAAGGGGACTGAAAGGCAGAGATAGCCAGAGAGCGTGATGAGGTGCAGTCTTGGTGATGTGCATACAATATATGACTGTGTGAAGAGAGACGTAGTAGTTTCAAGATCTTTTTTTTTTCTGTGTGGCATTGTGGACCTTCTGTCAAAGTTTGCCTTGAAGCACTGGCTCTTGTGGCAGAGGAGAACTCCTGAGGCTAGGTGAGAGGGAGGGCGACTACTGCTTTACGTTTAAAGACTCCAGCCAGGCACAAAGATCCACTGATGCCGAAAGCTCTCCCTTAAGTAACCTGTCACTTTCCCAACACCTCCAAGCCTCTTGACCTCTTGTGATTTTCCACTGTACAACTCTAAACAAACCTGACTCCTCACTCAAATATAACTGTTACACGCTGCCGAAATGCTATCACTCTATTAAACATATACCTCTATTTGTTCGCATTCCCTCTGCATTTGTGATGTTGTGCTGCCTTTTTTCATCGAAAAAGGTGCCAATGATTTACTGACTAGGAGTATGAAGACGCCCTGAGCAACTGGAACAGAAATTTAAGGCTGGGTTTGAATCATTCTTCAAGAACAGGGTTTCAATAGGTTATCCTCAGAAGAGGAAAAGAAAAAGAAAAGCCTTCATTACTCAGTGCATAAAGCCTAAATGGAAAAAAGACTGTGGAATGGCTGCCTGTGTCTGATAGGGGAATATACTCAGCTCTGATGCCTTGGGTGTTCTGGCCTGCTGCACTCAGGGCTAGCACTGGACCATACAGATTGCAGCCATTATGGAAAGTGGGTCTGTGGTAAGCTCTAATAAGGCAACATACACTGCAGGCTGGCTCAGGCTCATTTGATGATCTAAATATAAAGAATGGTGAGATTTAAATGAAACTGAGACAGATAATGTTAATTTTAATGTACTTGTACTTGTTTATCGCCTTAACAACACCACTCCACTCTGATGTTCAGCACTCCAAACATCGTTCTTGGCATATGCCATGCTATAGATGACATATCCCATTTACTGGGACAAAACTGCAGGAAGTAAGATACAGTGTTTGGATGCAGAATCTGTGTTTTGTCAAGCAAAACTACAGTTATCACCCATAAGTGTGAGCCTGCTTGTGTTTTTGTGTTTACCCTAACAAAAGGAACTATCCTGGCTGTAATTTATGCATGGGTTTCAGTGGTGAGGCAGTGAATCACTTGGAGGCTCACTAGACTGAGTCACTGTGGATAAACAAAACACAGCCAATGCATTCTAAATGAGAGGAGACCTCTCAGGTTTAACTTAAACTTCCATTTAGCTGCTAAAGGACCTTGCACCATGTGCCACGCTGTGAGCAAGCGGAGGTCGGGTCAGATGAGCTCACTCTCTGCCGTGCGGTATTTGCGATAAAGGTCAGAGACTGGGGGATAATAACAAGACACAGTTTTTCTTTAAGAGATCCTTTGGCTTGGCACATATTCTACAGAGCTGTATTTTTCATATTCATTTCATGGAACATTTCATTTGGAACCTCTTTCTTCCCAGGGGCTTTGGAAGCGTTCTTTTCTTCAATGCTCCTTAGCTGCTGCTCTTTTGTCATCATGAAGGTGGTTCTGTAATGGCAGCCTTTGGCATTTTGTTGCCATGTTCCCCACCTCAGAATTCATTGCTGCTCTTTATCTGGACTTGGATAAGCAACCGCTGCTTTTACTCTTCTGATTCCTATTGTAGATAATATCTTAGTATTATGAGAATCAAGGAGACCTGCAATTAAAAATAGTTCTTTATTTGTGTTTTTAAAATGCAGGATTATTTATTTCAATTGGTTTATTTCAAATTAGGCCAGGCAGCACTTTTAACTGTGCATTCACAGTCTTGCAGAAAACTGGAGTTGGATGACAGTGTCAGTCCTCAGTTGCAAATCTTTGTTCAACCCATAATGCAATTAAAAATAGATTAAAAAATAGATAGTTTGGTATACACCACAGTCACACTAATACAACACCAATAGGTGAATTTATGAACTTTATACAGTAGCAGATTTACATATAATCTTTCCCTCTAGGCCCAACTCAAATCTTTGAGAAACATATAAAGCCTTAGAGCACAGTACCACTATCAGTTTATCAGCTTAAATTGCAGCTTAAAAGCTGTAATATATTTACCAGCAATGTGTTGAAGAATCATATTTTTATTAGTTATTACTCTTTTATTCTTTTAAAGTTCTTAACCTCTTTAAACAGGAGTTCTTATGTACTGTGAGTTTTTGTCTTTAGAGCAGTGGTTACCAAACGGGCACAGGCTCCAGGGGGGTCCGTAGTTACAACAAGGGGGGCTCAGCATGCTTTAAAGGAAATAATGCATGTTAGCTCTGCTACAGTGTTAGCATGAACATGTTTGTGAATGACAAACATAACATGTAGCTCTATCCAAATGCAAATATAAGTAATTTTTGCATGTGTGGACTTGGTTTAGCAGAACTAAATTACTCATATCCCCTGTGAGCTGTCTGGCAATTTGCATTAATAACATAACATTACTTTCATCTAGTTTCTAATCTGTCTTTGACTGCAGGTTACACCCACACCTGCGAGCAGACAGGAGGATGAAACCTGAGCACTGACTCAAAATTCACACAGAATATATACTTTCATAAAAATCCTCCCAACAGGGTTATGCTTAGGTGTGGCCATGTTTATTTGAGCTTTAGAACATAACCACTATGAAACAATCAGATAACATTTTAGTTTTACCTACAAAGGTGAGGTTAGGGTTAGGGGCAGTAGATTAAATTTGGAATCCACTACATTAGAGTGTTTTTGGAAATATGTAGAATATGGGGGTTTTTATTTGGTAGTCCTCTGGATCAGTGGCTAGCAGTGTCACCACAGTGCAAGAGCATCCTGGGATTGCAACTCGGTTGGACAGTTAATACAATAATTACAGTTCACCATACCTATGAATCATACACATTCATAATCAACAATTCCACATCACACAATTTACCCTTCCAATTAGGAAAATACAGTAACCCTTGTTTACCAGTCAGTCAACATTAAATCCAACTGGTAGTTTTGATGATGTGATGGACAGAGGTCAGTATGGGTTTTACCCACACCTGTCGATCAGAGACATATGGTGGATCACAGCTTGCTGCGTGTGGGGCAGTATGGCTGCAGGCATAGTGCTGATGCTGCCCACTGCCCACCATAATATTAAAATTAACAGGTGGACTTAGTGTTGTGGCTGAGCGGTGTACGTAGATAAGTGTAGGTCTGCAGCTGCATCTCCTACAGTTTTATTTACGAAACATGCAACTAACCTGCAACAGCAAATTTCACATTTTACACTTTGAGAGAAACAATTTCTATAAAACAGGGTTGTTGAGTCTGAAATATTGACATCTCAGGTATTAATATTGCTCTTGGCACTACCTTTAAGCAAGGCAACTGTGTCAAAGCTGGCGATGCCCCCCTGCTGGTACCAACAAGAGCAAACAAAAAGAGACAAATTAGTTTTAGATTTGAATGCATTCACATTTAGAGCAGCAACTTGATGTACACTACCAATCAAAGGTTTAGACACACATATGAATCACCATGTTTGCCATAAAAAGACATGTCTTTTAGCTGTGTTACCATCAGTTATCCTTTCAAAATGATTGCATTAGCAAACATAATATTATTATTGTATATAATA
>OMLM01000946.1:9537-20721 GCA_900302695.1 Helostoma temminkii | reverse complement strand
CTCTTTCTCTTAATGACAGGTTGGCTTTCCGAAAGTGTGAAAACATTAGTGGAGAGAGATAGTGGGGCATGGAGGGATTAGAAATAAAGAGAGAGACAAGGTTAGTAAATACATATTGGGGATATCTAGGCAGCAGGACCAAAAATCTGCCAGTCATATACATATATTAAATGGTACTTGTTGTACAATGAGTATTAAAAAATATTTAATATAGTATTCAAAATTTCCTAAATTGTATTCTGTAGGATTTATATAGCAGTAAAATGTACAGTCTATGTAAATCCTATATGGGCAGCTAATAATCACAGGTTTATTTTAAGTTATGGCAAGTCTATTACAATTTAATACCTATTTTTTTTATTCATTGGAATGTTTTTTTATTAAGTTGTGTTGCCATATTTAGTTAAGTTAACACCATGTTAAGCGTGGTCTTATTTTCATGTACACAGCAAAAATCAAAGTGATGAAAGTTTAGAGTTAAACATTTCTGAGTTGATTTCAACTCTCAAAAAATAATTTTAACACTTTCAGAGTTAAGTTTTGTTCAGGGTTGACAGAGTTGATAACACCAGTGAAAGTTAAAGATGTAATTAGACTCCACCCAGTCATTTTAGATCCTCAGTCTGACTTGTCAACACCATAATCCAGGTGTCATGTAGTGGAAGTAACAATGTGTGCAACTGAACTTGGTGAATATTCTTTATAAAGCCTTAATGGGTGACAGCTTAATAAGGTAAGACTGTCAATGTCTGCAAATTTAGCTTTTGTTAATAAAATACAGATTGTGTTTCACAGGAACATTAGGATAGTTACACTAGCAGACTGAACACTTTAACTCTTAATCCAGTGTGTAACAAGTAAACATTGAGTTCATTTGTCATCTGTTGTGGTGTTACAATTCTACACAGTAAGAGTTAAAAGTAACCCTGAAATAACTTCAGAAGTGTTAATTTAACACTTTTCTATATATAAACATTTTAACTCTGAGAGTGTTAAATTTGCAATGTCACATTTGCAGTGTATTCACATGTGATATCTTTAATAAATATGTTTAATAAAAACGTGTTGACTGCCTGGTTCCCCCATTGTACATAGAATACATATGACAGGATTAGGCAATTTGAGTGCAGCTATAAGGCTGGATTTAACAGAAACACACACCATTATTTTTACAGTTGCCAATCACAACAGAAGTTATGTCAAGACAATGTAAAGGCTTTATAATTTAAGGTTTAAGACCTTGCAGAATATAACAGTACAACTATATCGACATATATAGAAAGCCCAACAAATCAGCATAGGTGACAGTGAAGAGGAAAAACTCTATTTAAAGGAAGAAACCTCCAGCAGAACCAGGCTCAGGGTGGGAGGTCAACTGTCTTGACTGGTCGGGTAAGAGGAAAGAACCACATCAACAACCAGCAGACAAAACGCTGGACAGGGTAGTAGGGCCAGAAACTGCACACTAAAAACAAACAGCGCCAAGTTTGGGGATACCTGCAGGAAGGTACAGAGAGATGGAGAGAGGATTCAGTTGTGTACTGAAGAACAGCGTTCACTATAAAGAAACCAATGAACAGCAGACAGAGCATGTGATTGTTTTGTGTATACGTATGTATTTGTACTATACTGTACTGTACTATACTGTACTGTAGACTGTTCTGGTAACAAAGTCATGCTGATATCAACCCTCTCTTAATAATGAACTAACTCCTGGTAAGATATTCTTACATGGGTTATGTAAATTTACTCTAATTAACTGTAATACTATATATTATTACCAACAGTCTGCTCTCTACAGTACTCACTACTGAATAAAGTAATTCTATAACTGCAACTATGATTATTGTTTCCCACAATGTTGAGATTCTAAGGCACAGCAGCTATACCAGAAGGCCACATAATGCCAACATGTATAAGACATACACTTTTCAAGTAGTAACACCTCGAACTCTAACAGAGATGCTTCAGGTAATTGTTTCACTGCTTATCTGTAATAAAGAGCGTTTGCTATGTGAAACCACCTGAAAGCTTCTCTCTTGAGCCTTTTTTTTTGCCTTTCTCTCAGCCAGCTTCATCGCTTTCTCCCTCTTCACCTCCAACTCCACGGCTCTTTGGAGGCAGAATGCGTAGGAGGTTGCTGTAATGTTGCAGTTCTTTCTTTGTCCTGGCAGGCAAACATTGATGGTTTGTGTGGGTGAGAGGTCTGACTCTTCACACACTGCCAAGATCAGGAAGGAAAGGGACGAGAAGGGGGTGGGGGAGGCAGGGAGAACGAGAGCGGAGGAGGGAGAAGGACAGAGGCTGTAGTAATGCAGTAGCATCAAAAACCATATCTGGGTTTGAACTTCTTCTGAAGTGGGGACTTATTCAGACATGTTTTTTGGATTATTTAATTGGTCCTGAATGACAAATGCATGTCCTGCAGCACAGTATACCCATGCAATGTTTTTTATAATACCACAGAAACAGCTTGTATGAATGATCAAACTGCACTATAATCCCCAAAACACAGGCACAAGGTTTACACAATTGTATATGTGTAGTAACAGAGATCTTTTTAAAGCTTCATCTTTTTTTAGAAAAAAACCTCTTCAGCAGAGACTGATATGGTTTAAGTTAAAACACACATTGCACACTGCACACATTGATGAATGTACAGCTCAGCCTCATCAAGATGGATCTTTATCTTCATCCATTTACACCAACTACAACAAATCCCAATATATAATATTTAACATGCTTGTGGGCAGTCTGTCACTAAAACTATACTACTGCAGTATAAGGCTGTATCATTGTTCTTTGTTACTCTGCACTGTGCTCTCTGCATATCACAAATCTCTTTATGCAGCAGTAGAATCTAATCGGAAACATTTCCATATTTAGATACACAGGCTGCTTTATTCAGGGTTTATCCATGCAGGCACAATATCCAGGCATAATATTACACAGTTTTGCACTGGATGTCTTTTTTGTGTATATTTTATGTTTATTTGAAATATAAAGTTTTTAACTTTTTTTCATGTTTCTTTTTTTTGAAGGTCTACTTTTTATTTTTTTTGTCTTTTTTTCTGATTTCCTTTTTCTTATTGAGGCATTAATTCATTGCTAGGAAGACTGTTTCTTTATTGCTGTATCCAGATTTCAAGTACAGAGAGTTCTATTTAACTTGACAAACATGAGTTAGGATAGGTGATGAGAGTTTTCTTTCATAGAGAAGGACTTTTTGTAGCTTGGATTTTAGTCTTTTTCTTATTAATGACCCAGTCACTATCAAAATAAAAGCAAACAGAGATGAAGAAAACTTTTCAAAGGAAAGGATGTAACAAGCTGGACTACTAAGATTTCAAACAGCAAGTATTAAAGCCACCAAGGTCCCTTTCAGGCTTGATTGTGTGTGCTCATTTCAAGTATTTGCATTTTCTCCTCCCTGTATTTTGCACACTCGGGCAAAAACACCCTACTTTGCATATGTATGAAGGCAAAGGTGGAAAATCCACAGTGTGTGTGCTGTTCTTCTCATTTGAAACACACAGTCTTTAGAGCACACCCTTAATAGTTTAGCGTTTGTATATGGAATGTTTTTTTTCCTAAATAGTGATTTTCTTAAATTTCATATTTCTAAATTAACCTGAATGCTCATATATGTTTATTTGTCCAACCCTGTCATATGACTCACAGAAACATTGGTTCAAAGACCACCTCAATGACAGCAGGTGTCTGTGACAAAAAACTGACATATGGTCTGACAGACTTTTTCATGACAAACATCCCCAAATTAAATTTAGACAGACACAGTTTTAGGCTTTGCCATAAGTCTCCATTGTTATTTAGTTCTAATAAGATCTAGATTAAGTGCAGTCAGTGTGATACTACTTTGTGCTTTTTGCTTTAATGCCACACAAGCTACTTGGGTTCCTGAGGCTCTGACTGCTAATGCTACGTAAATAATATGAAAAGTGTACACAGACCTGCACCTAGGCTGAAAATAAAAGCAAAACACATAAAGTGATTTCAGTAACACTATTGTACTGTAGAGTATGTGACATTGACAATAATGTAGCCATCTTGATCTTGATCATTAGGTGACCACACAACTCCACAACTCCAAGTTATTTTTCAAGTGGGATGCAGCTGTTTTTAAACCAGCAGTGGTGTTGTTGGTTTGACTGCGAGGAAAAAAAGAGAGACATAGTATTTTAATGGGATTTTCTCCAGCCAGGCTGCTTTTTAGAGTAAATCCAAAAAGGCTGCATGGTGTTCATTCCACATCTGTATCATCATGCAACAAACAAACAAAAAAAAAACAAACAAAAAAGCTCTGCAAGCAAGAAAAATTTAATTGATTACAAAGTAAAGCTTCCTTTTAGACACTGGTTGTTCTACAAGTGAGTGATTTTATGTTCTGAGATTAAAAACAGCTACAGTGAACACACAGAAAGCCTCCATGCAGAGAGAGCTCAATGGAAATCTTTGCGAATTTGAATTTAAAATGTTTGTCTGCTGGATAATTATTTCCACTGAATTCTACGTCTTCGCATGCATGTATGCATTCAACAGGACCTCCAACTGGTGTGTTTCCTCATGTTTGGACTCTGAGTAGGATAATTAATCTGTCATTTCATTAGTCAGTCAGGCCCTCAGGGGCTCAGATGCCACTCTCAGGTAAAAATGAGCTCAACCAATCAATGCGCAGCTTCCAGTGGGCCTGAAGCGCCAGCAGCTTTTGTCCCCACAAAAGGACAGTTCAGTGTGTGATGACAAGCTGCAGGGCCATCTCCTAATCACTAGTCTGGTGTTTTAAGTCCAAACTCATCCAGTCATGTATCACTGATACATGTATGATGTCAGCTGGGTCAGTGATAAAAGTCCAGTTCTGCAGTATTTAGAGATGGTACACATTGTAGTGGAGCATCATCCTTACTTCCATAATCCACTGTGAGTATTATTGTGTGTCATTCCAAAGATGAAGAGAGATTCATATCTGCAAAAATGGGAAACATTCCAACTTGCTTCTTCTTAATGTGGCATGATCTCTAAGAGCGGCACCGTGACTTATTATTATTATTCAAATTACCACAGTTAATATACATACAGAAAGAAAACTAAAATTGGTAGGGATACCTGCAGAAACAGGTACAGAGAAACAGAGAGGAAGAAGCACATGGAAGAAAGAAGACACAAAGTTAATGACATACAGTGGTGCCATATACATGAATAGAAAGAGGAGCTTAGTGCATCAAAGGGTGTCCCCCAGCAGTGTAATTCTGAGTCACCTGTTTCAACATATACACCTAAAATTCTTGCTCTGTAGTAATACAGTTAACAAAACACATACTCCTAAGTCTTCTGGCTCATGTGCCTCATATGTCCTCAGTTAAGGAAATCATCAGCAGCTGCTCCAGACACAAATGCATGGTGATTCCTAGGGACTATTTTTTTTACGTCCTCCTGATGAATCTGTTGTAACTTTGATTTGGTCTCCACTAATTTCTGAAGGACACATCTGGTTCCTCATCTGCTAAATGCTGCAAAATGGTCACCAGTTAGTCTCTAACTGTGTCTGCCTGTTGTTTTGCTGCTGGGCAGGTAGTGAACAGTGGACACTGGAGGGACAAGAGACGAGTTTTCTGTACAGAAAAACACAAAAACAGTTGTTTTTGTCCTCTGAACATCAGCTTGGAAGTTGCTGATGTAAGAAGTCGACAGGCACCACCTGAGTCTCGTTTGGGCTGAGGATGCAGTTTTCCACCTATGAAGGGTCACAGTCTAGAGCACTAGAGCAGTGTGTGTATGAAGTGTGTGCAGTCTTCTGTGATATACTGTACTAAATGATTAACAGCAGTTGGTTTGCAATGCTCTGCAGTATATTTGTGTCTTTGTGTATAGTAATGCCTTTGGAGCAATGAGAGAGAGAAGAGGTAAATATGCAAAGGTGTTTTAGTGATGAATTGATTTCAGGAAGACAGATGGACAACTAGCACCTATAACTGATCTCTCCTTGCATACCTTGTAAGCAAACACACAAACAGGACTCTGCAGTCACACACAGTCAGAGCCAGGAGGAGGTCTCTGGGGGAAACAGATGTTCAGCGTGATGCGATTTGCGTGTTTTGATTTTTTGCCATCAGCTCACTGCTATATCCAAAATGGGCCACTAGCCTGTTCCAGTGCTGGTGTCCCACAGGAGCATGCTACACACTTTCATAGCCAACAAACCACAGCAGCCAGTGAGTTAAGAATGTCTACTGTACATACAGTAAAGCTGCTAAGAACTACACAAAGATTTAATCAAATACTTTACATTATTTGCAGTAGATATGCATTACTCATACATCCAGCCACTATCTAAACCATTTATCCTATTAAAGGGGTGCTGGGGTGCTGGAGCCAATCCCAGCAGTCATTGGATGGAAAGGAGGGTACACCATGGACACGTCACCAGTCTATCTCAAAGCTGATATATAGAGACATGCAGACAGATTATGCACAACTAATTTAGAATAATCAACTGACGTAACAGCATGTCTCTGGACTGGCAGGGGCCAGATAGACACTTGCTGCAGGCTGCCAGATGAGGATCACTGGTTTGATTTGTATTATTGTTAATGAAATATCTGGATATTTGTTGTTGTAGGCTGTTGTTGGAGTACACAGTACATCAGATGACATGACCAAGGATCTGGTGTAATTTTTTCACTATTTTGGACAGTTCACAGACTGAACAATCAATTGTCTTTCCTTCTTTCAGACACATTGAGAACTGGACTGGTCTGCAGACCTTGAGGGATGTGGATATGGAGCTCTACACAGGCTTACAGAGGCTGTAAGTAATAACACATTCCTCTGAGTGTCTGTTTGTTCATGCAGCATGTAATGTTACAGCCAGAGGCTGACTGGCCACATGTGAATCCCGAAAAAGGTTTAGAAGGGCCTATGTGTACGACAGCCATTGGGCCTGTTGCCTATTAAATAATACTAAATAATATTAAAGTAAATGCCAAGGCTGTATTTCTATGCAGTGGTTTGAGACTGTATTGGACAAACAGTCCAGGGCTGTTTTTCAGTCCCAGTCCACCCCTGTTACATCTTATCGCCACTAAAATGCCAGGCTGCTGGGAATGTTTCCCTGTGCCTGGAACATATTTGTTCCTAAGTGTTATGAGAGTATAAACATAGATGCATATTACTGATAAACATATAACAGTAACATATTATTTTACAGCTCCTGTTGTTTTCAGATAATTTCCTGAACATGATTTTAATTCACCAAATCACACCAAAAAATCATCTCAATGTACCTCTCAGGATGAGGTTAAGACCATACAGAATTATATGGGAAACACAGCAAGTTGTTAATTACTATATGATTTTCTATGTAAGGCATAGAATTGCTAAGAAACATGGCAAAGGGTTGTAAATTGCTACAGTTATTGTAAATATCAGCTAACACTTCAGGACATGATCTGAAAATCTGGGGAACAAAAAATAATTAGTAGAAAAATTAATGAACCCTGGAATAATGTAAAATTATAAGCATCTAATAAATTAAAAAATAAGGAAAAATAAAAAAGGGACACTCCTGGATGAACAAACAAGTACAGAGTGGTTGTGTACAAATAGGTGGTTTCTATGTATTATGCTTACAAACACAGAAGTTTATATTAATCAAGTACAGAAATAATAAATGGGTGTTTTATAATATTTTCTGCAGATTTTGGCCCAGTAGTAAGCAACTGTTCAATACATTGTTTTAGAATCAGAATCCAAGACCGTCAGAATACAAGAAAGACAATTGGTCGGGAGCGACACAGCAAGATGCAATGTGTTTCAATATAGAGGGTAATCGGTGTAAATAGGAAGAAATCTGATCATGAGAAATCAATAAACCATTTTGTGTGAACCATGTTTATATGGACAGTTTGGGATGCTACGATTTCTTCTTAACATTCATAAAAACAGATTCCTTTCTAAAATGATTCAAGTGTGGAGTACAAAGCAGCTGTGTGTCAAAAGAAACAAACATACAAAAAAGAAAGAATAAGTAAAATAATAATAATAATAATAAAAAAATGAAGGTGTCAGCTGCCCAAAGCAAGTCTGAAAAAACCCATAGATGCCCTTTGTTTAGTTACAGTAAAGCCATGGATATTTATTTTTGCTTTTGTGTTAACAACATGGCAGCTTAGCCTGAATCACCACAACTATAATGGAAAGTGATGAAAAAAAATTTATTGAGCAACTGATCACCATGTAACATATGTAATATTTTTCCCTAATGTGCCCCTTAGTATGGGGCATTTGAAAACCTCCAGACTTACACAGAAGTACACAAACAAGTACAGAGTGTGAGTTCTTGTCTATCCACACACACTGGTAAAAAGTGTGTATATTCACAGCTTAACACAAAGAGAGATGATATATACAATACATGAGCATCACAATAGGAAGTGATCTGTTCTCAGGCAGCATGGTCAGAAGGAATGAATGCAGTGCCCAAACATAGTTTTGTTGTATATGTGGACAGTTGAGTGTTTTTAAGGCAAACATGAAAAAATGTGAACAGTGGTCTGGTAAATGGCAAATTAAAACAGTAGCAAAAGGAGGAGATAGAGGCCGGAAGTTCTATTCTCAGAGGAGAGCTGTAGCACATAACCACTCTGTGGAACGGCTCCAGTCCTCCAGCTGGGCACAGACGCTGGCTCCTCTCCCACTTACAACTAGCTGATTAAAAGTGAGCTGTAGGTCATCCTCATATCCAAAGGAGCTATTGTGGGAGATACAGAGTGCACTAATTGCCACCAGTTGGCCAACTCTAAGATTCATTTTAGTCTTAATTCTCAAAGTAGTTATTTTGTATCCTAGTGAGTTGGTTTGAGTCTCGTGGCAAATAAATACAGCAAAGAGCTGCTGAAGACACACAGAACACATTTTTAAATGACCAATTGCAAATCTAATGTTAGCATGTTGCTTATTGGCTTACTGAAGATGCACACCCATTTCCCTGTTATTCTTTTTACCCATTGATCCCAACTGCTTTCTTTCCACAGCTCACAGGACAGTATGTCCATGTGTCCTTGAGCTACGTCAGGCTGTAATCAGATTCAGAAGGGGTAGATTTTAATTGAATTTGATTTGATGGGGTTAAGTTTCAAACCACAGAGTTTGAGGCAAAGAGAGAATGAGAAGGCGTTGAGGATACTCAGACGGAGGGAGGTAATCTGTTTTGTCTTGGACTGAGTTTCAGTCAAGCATGGCATAGGTGCCTTTGATATCCCGGCCTACCGTCTAGTGTGCTGATTTTATACTCACCACACCACCAGCTTATAACTCCAGCCAAATGTCACCATGACATCATTACATTTCTTCTTTCAGAACACTGCTCAATCCAGAACAAGTTCATTATCATTAAAACCAAAGAACTGTTGGTGGACTGTAGAAAGATCCCAAATATGTCACAGTTCACATTAACAATAACTGATCTGGTCAAACACAGGTGTCTCAGCTAAAGGTCATTATTGATGCAAAAGCTTGGAGGTGACCCACACACAAATATATTTTCACAAACGAGAGACCCAGACCAAGGTGGATCCAGGACAAGACCTGAACAAATCAGAGAATAAATGGACCCAATCTAAAATGCACTCTATTCATTGGTTTTGTTCCATCATTGAACTATTCAACAAGCACATGGTAAATATTTAAAGCAGATTTCTGCCAGAACTTCTGAAAAAGTGCAATGAAGGTTACCAACATGGTTTAACTTGGAGGGAAGTATAGTGAACATTTAAGGCTCTCAACACCAAAAAGTGCTGTGTGAACTCCAGAATATCTGCTTATCAGCAGCAGGCCCAGCCAGAACTCATGCTTCCATCTATTTGCTGTTAACAGACCTTTGGGAAGTATCCCATAGAATGCTCCTAAGTTTGGGGACCCTCTGTCCAGAACTGACTATAATTCTGAGTGATAGAGCTGAAAGTGAAGCTAGTCTCTGTTGTGTGTGTTCTAGAACTATTACAAGGAGCAGCCTACATGCGATCCAGGCCCGTGTTTTCTCCAAGAACCCCCAGCTGCGCTACATGTGAGTACACACAGTAATATTAAATGTATATGTGCATTAATGTATGCATAGCTTGCACATGTGCATAACATATATCTATATATCACACACTGTCACCAATGCATGCTCTTGCTTGTATCTCCAGTACAGACACACATACACAGAGTTGTGGTCTCAGACAAGGCAGGTTAAGAGCAAAGCAATGGTGTCAGGAGGTTTTATTTCTTTATAGTGCTGGACAATTGATGGCACTTGGAACAGGGCGAATAAGTTATAGGTTATTTGTACCAGCAGCCAAAAATGACCAATATGTAGTGAATTCAACCCTGTATCCTAAAAATTACATTCCTATACAACTAAACTTCAATCCTGATTATGGTTAGGTTCTGTTGTCACGCAAGTCATTTGGTAAATGTATGAATGAAACATCACACTAATTAACCAGAATTAATTCGCAAGGTGGTGGCTTGGGGAGATGGCAGGTGTAAAAAGCGCAAGACTGGCACTCTGCAGACCAGAGTCCTGCATGAGGTTAGGGTTAGGCATGAAAAAACACTTTGTTTAGGGTCACATTGTGTGTGAAATGATCTGTTACATTTTTTCCACAATCTTTCCCTGACCCTAACCCAGTGCTGTGAGTGCCTGAACCCAGCTATAAACGATATTAATAAAGATGTCATATATCAGTGTGTTCGGACATTTTAGTGGAAGAGAAAACCAGATGTTGTAGATCTGAGTATTTGGCGAAAAAAAATCTGTTGTTTTAATTGATATGTTAAGGATCATACGTTAATTGTGAATTATTTTGACAGAAAACATAATCTGGTTGCAGTTACGTTTTTCAGGAAAATGTAATCACTTTAGTTGTATGGGAACATAAGAGACAGGGTTGAGTGAATTACATTATATGACCATTTAGGTTTTAGATAGTTGTCAGGATGAGGTTGGTGTGGATGGATGTGTCAGGAAAACACAGGACCTTCCCACACTTAAGTTCAGTGTAAAACAGCTCTCCACTGCTTTTACCATAACCAGTCATATGACACACAGTGTGACATCTTTACTAACCCTAACCATGTTTATTTAAAATAATGTTATTACAATCCAAGAAGAAACATTATATT
>OMLM01000943.1:186876-224713 GCA_900302695.1 Helostoma temminkii | reverse complement strand
ACCGACGCCACGACGCACCACAGACTGTCCAGGAGTTGACTGATGCCCTGATCCAGGTCTAGGAGGAGATCCCTTAGGAGATCATCCGTTGTCTCATCAGGAGCATGCCCAGATGTTGTAGCTATGCATGCATGCATGAATTGTCTTGAGGAATTTCCACTTTTATTTTGAGTATGATTCTGAATCCAGACCTCCATGGGATAATGATTTTGATTTCCATTGATCATTTTTATGTTATTTTGTTCTCAACACATTCCACTATGTAATGAAGAAAGATTTTCATCTGGAAGATTTCATTCATCGAGATCTAGGATGTGTTGTTTAAGTGTTCCCTTTATTTTTTTTGAGCAGGGTATAAACTACTGCCCTCATGAACACATACTCAGCTCCCCAGTTCTCACTTATGTTATCAAAACTTCTGACCAGTTTCAGTATGTTTCCTTTGGTAAAGACCAAACACTGGAATGATCAAAGGAGACAATTCTCAACCTAGTGTTTTATTTTGAAGAGCAATGAACTTCCTATGTGCTTTAAGCATAACCAATTGTGCCTGAAAATATTTGGATATTAGCCAGCTCTTCTTTTGATTCCAGCCCATCTGATATATTTTATTTGCTTTTATTTTCTCTTAGGGTTGAGAAGACAGAGAATGAAAGAGGAGACGGTGCAAACAACTGCTGTACCAGTTCGCATCCACCTGCATACGAAGACATCTACCCTTCCTTTGACAAGCATAATCTGTCATAAACATCTCCTTAAGCATGTTAGAACATTTATATCTTATCTAGCTGAAACGCCTCCTTGTTTTTGTTAATAAGTCCAAGGATGACGTAAAAGTCATTCAACTTTAATGTCTCTGGGATTTTACACAAGGGTTAGCTTAGGTTTCACTGTCCTCTAGCAGCAGCTATCACACAGAGCTACCATGACATTATGTTATTATTGAAGTCATGAGATGAGACTCTCTGGAAATAAAAAATCAAAATGTAGATTTTTGGACAAACTCAAGCTCTACAAGGACAAGCTATATCTTATCTGTGCACCCTATAATATATATGTCCAGCACTTTTTGTATCTCAAATGGCTGCAGAAACTGCTGCACATGCCCATTAAATTTTGTCAGCAGAAATGCAGACACCCACTATTGCCAGAAACATTGAGACTATTTACCAAAGATTTCCTAAAAAAAGCTATTTTTAAAAGTTTTAAGTAGGATTTAGACTTTTATTTCCAGTTTTCTTCTAACTGACTAAATATAAGACTAAGAAGTTTATCCTGCAGTTGTGTTTGCAGGATAAACACACGTGTCACTGCACCACATGGGGGCAGAAACACTATGGAAATCAACAGGCTACATATTCACCCACCCAGTCAGATCAGGTGGTTATACCGGGATTAGGGTAACCTCCATTGATAACAACAGCAGCAGCAGCAGCAGCAGTGAGGCTATCTAGTCCCTGAGTTAAATATGCTTTGTTCTGTTGAGTTAGGGCTTAAACTGTTTTACACTGCATTTTAGATGGATAGTCAATTAATTAATTGCTAAATTGTATACATAACATTAACATATAAATAAACACTTTTTAAAAGGCTTGCAGTGTATGAGTAGCCTAACATCCATTCCTTATATTAAGTTATATTTTACTTGTTTATCTTCCATCTCAGTTTATTCTATTAGACCCTTACTGGTAGCCTACCTCTATATATTGCGTTCAGAAGACTTAAACACATATAATCACTTTTTACTGTCACAGTGGGTCTGTACTTATTTCCTTTGAAAGAAACTCGCTTTGACCGCCCACAAAATTGTCAACATATAGAGATATTTGTTGAGCGAGAGAAATATTAATTTGCATTCATTAAGCCTGTTTGTTTCTAATATATGGATGACAGTTTTGACTGAAAAAGAAAGAAAAGAAAAGAAAGAAAGAAAGAAGGCAAAATTAATAATTTATGTTTATTAAGATGAAGCAAAGAAAAAGTTTATTTCTCAAACACATAATGTAAGTAACAAACACAAACATGTAACCTATAAATACCATATATGATTATGAATTTCGTGATTAAATATTAAACTATTGATTCTTTTTATCGGCTCATTAACTATATTAATTATTATATGAATTCAACTATTTATTTAATTAGCCTAATTGTAATTAAATTGTCGGAGGCTATGGAGACAAGCTTTATTTAAAGTTATTTATAGCTATTAGTGAGACCTTCCAACTCATTTCCTCTAAAAATGTTTGTCTGTTTTCCTCTTGGATTTACTGGCGCTCCACAAAGCACAAACGGGGTCTCAACAGCAGGAGAAAATGTTTCATCTGCTTATATTTGGAGGTGAGGTGACATATCACTGTATTCAGCTGGGTAAATATTGACTCGATAACTTTTTTTTAGGGCGAAATCACCCTAAAGTCGGCTTTGCTCCAAAAAAACAGGCGTAACAACAAACAGCTCACCAAAGAAGTCGAAAATTGAAAATTCATAGCAATTTAGAAAACATCTCAGGACCTCCTTCAAACTTGCGCCGTTTGCCTGTGCAGATTTAAAACCGCAGCGCAATATGACTTTCATTATTTTTACAGCACAGTAAAATGCGGGTGGCCTACAAGGCCCATTATTTCACCATTCTGGAGCATTGGACACGATTTATGAAAGTATTACGGAACATGCTGAACGATAACAACTCCGAAACGAAGGAGAGAGGGGGAATGGAAATATTTGCCAACAAAATCCCACTAGAATAAGTCCTGATATGAGTTTTGAACATTATGAATAGGTTATTATCAGTAATTTTGTGGTCAATAATAAGGAAAACCACTTTATTGTTTCCAGCTGGAGCTGGAAAAAACAGCAAAAATCTGTTATTTACAGCTGTGCACAAAAATTGCCAAATAAACTGTGGCAACCTATACTGTCCTAATATATTATTATTTATATAAGCTCTCCTGTTCATAGAAATTAAAATAATTGTAGAAAATAAAATGATGCCAGACTCCCTCTGATCAGCAGGTGTTTTTCCTTATTTATCTCTTCTCATCAACCATTTCTCACAGCATTTTTTTGTCGTGTCCTCCAGGATGAGCCTGTATTGTGAGGCCATTTGGTAATGTCAATGTGCAGGAGGCCTAAGTTGGAGGCCCTCTCACTGAGCATGTGCTCCCAGCTAAACATTTGTGGATGGATTTGTAAACTCCATCTGAAATGGCATTTTCCTTTTGAAATCAAAAATACCAAAGGGTCACATAATCCCCTGGAAATCATGATTAGAGTAATTAGCACTGACTTTGCTCCGCATGCTCACACTGAGTGGACCAAGCCATTGTGTTTGCATTGTTACACCACCATACACCCATATGGTGTATGCTAATACCACTGAGAAGGCTTGTGTATGCAACTCACAAACAGCAGACCTGGGTGTTTAGAGCTGGATCTCATTGCGTGAGGAATTTCTTCTTATAACACTATACTCAACAGGGAGATTTTTCTGTGAGTGACTAAAAGTTATATATTATGACTGGCAGTGTAGAAAAGCTTATGAAACATGTTTAAAGTCCATTTTGTTTCAGCAGTTGTTCAGCCATTCAGGGAACATACACAAAAAACATTTCTTTAACCTCGTACCAGGTCATTTTAAGACATATGAGGCAGATACAATTCTTTCCTATCTCTTTCTCTAACTCTTCACTCTGACTATGTCAAATATCATATATGTAGTAATTATTTTACCTCTGGGTTTTCTGTGGAGGCAACATTCCTTGAAAGACATACAAAGCTGTTTTACTAAAATAAGTGACTGATTGGGAAGTGGCTGCGGTAATTTATGTACATATGAAGTGAAACAGAGATCGATAAGAGCAGAGTTTATTTTCAAGTCTTTTTTGAAAGCTTAACTATAACTAGACCTGCTATAAGAAATTACTAAAGTAGAATTAGAAAAATATTTTCAACAATAAAGGACACAAACAATCAAGAAAAAAGTGATGCTGAATTTTTTGAATGTCACTTTTCAGTGCTGTGAAACAGCTCCACTGTACAGAAATATCAGAGAGATAGAGATTTTGAGAAAACGAAAACTAAACTATCCATATGATTCCACCATTTAGTGAAAAAATGTTTTTGGATTTGGGTGAACTGAGCCTTTAAATATGCATGCGTTTGCATGCATGCGTGGATCTGGCTAGGTTCAGGGAAAAATTTCAGTAAAATGGCATTAAAAGACACAAGCTTCTGTCAGGATATTTTTTGTTATTGTGACGGGAGAGGCAAATCTGGCAAGCCTCATTCACATTTTCATCTCAGACTCCCTCCTGATTATTTTTAGCAGCTGAAAGTGGCTGTTTTCAAAATATGTTCCTGACCATATATCAAAGAACCCAGTGCCACAGTGGTGGGCTCACTGTGTCTGTGTGTGTGTGTGCGTGCCTGCTTTCATTTCTCTCTGTATGTGTACATAAGAGCCTGTGCAACTACAGGGCATGAAGAAGGGGGACAAATGGATTCCATGTTTGCATGAAAACACGCTGGAGGCGCAGGAAAACTTTGTTGTTTATGAAGAACACGTGAAACCAATCAAATCTGAATTATCTTCCTGTTGTTCCAGCTTTTGTCGTTTGCAGTTTTCAGTTCACTCGCCAGCAGTGTCACCACCCAGCGAGCAGGTCTGCGCATGGAAGGTAGGGAGTTTACTGGTCGCAGACACACAAACAATGAACTCAGATGCACCCAGACGCTCACATTGCCCATACGCATTTAGTGTTTTCACAGTTGTTTCTCTGTCACTCTGAAATTCATTTAACTGGTTTGTCACTTTCAGATTAAAGTCCTCAAAGTTTTAATTGTGCTTCTTCTGGTGGTGAAGCTGGTGAAAAATGCAAATTAGCAGCTTTTCATACACAAGACACTGAAAAAACTAACTTTTTCCAGCACTGCTGCTTTTTGTATCTGTTTGTCAAAGGATACACTCACCAGCAGTAGTTTGCGAGAAGAGCGTCTAAACCTCAAGGGGATCTGATAAATAGTCAGCCCACAGGAAATGATTTGCAGACCTCCTCAGCATAATAACCCATTTACATACTCATCCTTGCATGGAGCTGGGCTACACACACTCACACACATACATGCACAGGGAAAAACACAATTCCTCTTTTCTCTGATACACACCATATGCGAAGACAAAAGCAGCAGGTATGTGCAGTTACTTGGACACACTCTTACATGTGCATGCAGCTGCTCAAGTGCAGGGAAAACACACAAGCTCTCCCTCACTCACACACACATACACACACATTTTTTGACATAGATGGAAGATTGATTGCTTTCCAGAGCTAATGTGGCAAAACTATCAGTCATTAAAGTCAATTGACAACTCTTTATGACCCTGATAAAGTCATCTCCCTCTCTCAGCTTCAACCTCTCCCATCTCCCTCCTTGTTCCTCTCTCTAATAACTTTCCCATCATATTTTTTTATGACCAAACTCCCTCTGTGGTTCACCTCAGAGAGCAGGTGTTCAGCTCATTCAGAGAGAGCACAGCAAGGTCAGCTTCATGTGATGTGTTATTAGAAATAACCATATATATGTTATGAGGGCAACCAAAGTGGATTTGATCATATTCTGAGTGCAATTACATGTGTCTTCTGTAAGGGTCAGTGCTTTGTCACACCGCAGGAGAACATGTCATGTGGAAAAAGAGTTCTGTGATGATTAGGGTTACGAGCAATATTTCATTTTGTAAATGATAAGAAGGCAGCTTTAGTCGCCCTTATGAGAATTTTATATGACTTTAAGTATGAGGCTTCAAATGTAGGATATTACATGCAGACAATAATGTGCCTGTCTCACACATTCTGAGTGCCATAAGAGAGTTTTTAAATGTATGATTTGTTCTATTGTAATTTCATTCATCACATTTCTATTAATTTTTAACATCAAATTGGAATAATGTAATAACAAAATAACTATGAAAAGTTTTTGGCCTGGGAATAGTAAGGTGTGAATACAAAACAACCTCTGTAGCTTTCTGAAAATAAAGTTAAAACTTTATTTTGCTGTCTTGCAGTATTACAATTTTAAATGCTAGTTACAACATATGGCAAAGAGCCCCATTTAGATAAAAGGGAAACATAACACTCAACAGTTTAATCTCATGTATGTGTCATTATATATTCATTTTTTATGTTTAAAAAAAAAAAATCAAAGAAATGGCTCATCATTTGCCTGTCTGTGAAAATAAAAGATGTCATCAAATGGATCTGTTACACTCCGAATTGCAGTTGTTTGTTAAAGATTTAGACTGATTGCAACATCTCTCTGTGGGATCTCAGGGATCGAATAAATCAAGCAGAAGTAACATGATTTTTAAAGTTTCTGATGAACCATATAATATAGACAACATGTAACTTATGGGAGAAACAGTTCCCCTGTTACACCCAACTCTTCCCAGTCCTAACAGAGTAACCAGAAAAAGGGCCAGACAGTTCAACAACAGCCAAAGAGCTGTAATGCGCTGTAGTGTGTGCGCACTGCAGACCACCCAGTGTTTGGCTTTAATGTTGCACATTTTAACAACAACACGTGTGATTTGTCACAGATTAAATATTACCAGAATAATTACTATAGTACTTCTTGACTAGTATTTTATTTTACATTGCATACATACCATGTAATATGCATGTGTATAATGTTATTATGTATATTTTAGTTATAGGGTCCATGCCTTTGCCTATATTCTAGGTATTATAGGTAGTTAGTACTGTAGTTTACACATTATGGCTATTTTACATGGCAATATAACAAAAACAAGCACAAAAAAAAAAGGCTGTCATGATATGTTTCCTACTTTCAATCAAAAATGAAAAAAAATTACAGGTGGTTAAACACTTATAAGAATGCTGTATTTTTTAACCAGATTTGCTATAATAACATTATTAGCATTAATCCAACCATTCTTACAAGCGTGTGCACATGTTTGGCCCTTTTCTCGCTAATTAGAGCAGCCTGACACACTGAGCAGACAGAAGAGATTCAGATTAAACCGCAGCATGCATTTAGAATTGGTAATTTGTGTAAATCGGGTTAAAATTAGGACCTGTTACAATCTGATGCAGCAGTGAAAGAAACTGCGATATAAATAGTGAGGAATTATTAATGGCCAGTTTATTTACTGTTTGAGTGGTGATTAATCACTGATTTACTCAAACTAACTTCACAGAGGGTGAGAGGAGCTCTCCTGGTCGGAGATGCACTTATTTGGCTGAACGATGCCCCATAAGGATCACTCACTCAACTCCCAGGTTTCCATTCCTCCCCTGTCAGTAAATACAACTGTAAGTATAACATTTCACACTAACAGAAATTAGGAGCAAGGAGAAAAGTAAACATGGGAGAATTTGGGAGCTGGGTATTTTGGAAAAGAAATCCTGTGTTTGTATTAATATTTCACCTCTGGGAAAACTTCTGTCACTGACAATTTAAAGGGCATGCAGCCAACATTATGTCAATTTGCTGTTACGCTGGTATTTATGACTTTATTGAATTAGGGCAGAAAGTCTGTGGTGGGTCGAGATGTTTAGAGGTGGGAGGTGAAATAAAGGAGGAGAAAAAAAAAGAAAAAGCAAACTGCAGGTTTGGAGTGAAGACGGAAAATCAGGACTTATTTTTGTTTCAAATGTGTTTCCGTCCACATATGGTCCTTGTTTTGGCCTATATATCAAGAATCTCAGAGGTGACCCATGACCCGGCTCCTCAGACTGACATGATTTTAGCTGTCTCACTCTGAGTTCAATTTGACCTTGTGTCCCTGAAGTTCAAGGGTCACCTCCAGGGAGCAGCAAATTAACCCAATGTGTCAAACCTGGCATGACACCATGTTCAGCCAAGCTCTGCTTTTAAAATATTCTTGTCTTTTCCACTTGCTTGCATTTGATGTTAAGCCGTCTCTTGTCTTGTCTTTTTTTTTTCGGGTCATTTTAAATTCTACCTCTCTTCAGAGTTTATGGTGTGTGACTAATTTTCCTCCCTTTAACCTCCCTCATCTTTTTCTGCTGAAATCCCACCCCTCTACATGGCAATCACTTCTCTCCGATTCTTCTCTGTCTCTTTTTCTTCTCTGACATCTTCTTCCTTTCTGTTGGGCAGGACCTCTCTGTCTGATCTTCCCTCTCTCTCCCTTACCATTTCTCTCTCAGCCCAAATCCTTCTCTCTCTGTGTCTCTCCCTGCGGTTAAAGACGTTTCAGTTCAGCTGTCACAAATTATGTTCGCCTGCCCAGCTGTCAAAACAGGGGGGGTGTCCCTTTCATTCCACCTCACATACTACGAAAGGAGATCGGAGGGAGGAGGGCTTTAACGCTCATGTTTGGACACAAGCAATTATCTCTAATTATTGTTTTTCTTTTCAGTTTCCCTGTCCCGATGGAGGTCCAACAAGACGAACATGCAATAATCCGCTCCAGTCGTCCAGGATCAGCGGGCGTCAGAGTCCAGGCTTGGTCCTGGGACGCTATGGCTTTCATCTCAATGTGAGTCAGGAGTTGATTCAAACATGTAGTGATGGGAGAATTAACCCCTGGGACACAGCTTTCAATGGACTCAGCTAAGAGATTATATGTGTTGATAGCAGGCTTTTATATGGACTGGGATTTCAAAACTTCAGCTGTTAAATCAAGGCGCCACAGTTGTGATCTTCACGTTTATATCTTCAGTCTATGTACAACCTCTTCTCCCTCCTGGCACCTCATGCTTCACCTTTGTAGCCTAAAACTGTGCATGAGACAGAGTAAATTTTCCGTTTGAAGTGCCAATGACACAGGCCACAGCTTCACAAATTATACTGTACGTATTCAGAGCTGAAGGATTCTCATCAGAATGCCACTGAGAGTTTATGTTCGATGTGCAGCTCCAGATTCCCATGACTGTCACTGAGCCTTTCAAGCTCTTTTTAGTGGATGTGAATATATGTGGAATAGTACTTGAAAGTAAATGCACACAAACATGAAGAGAGGAACTGATGTCAGACGAATTGGCTCATCCTCGAGATTGTAATTAATTTGAGTTTGAAGCTAACATCTTTGGTGGTCCTCGCCGTCTTCTAAAGCACGGTGAGAGAGAAAAAAGAAAAACCCTGTCCGTCTTCACAGACTTGTACAACATGTTGCATGCATCCTTTGGTTTCAGCGTGCGTGCCAAACCCAAAGGATGTTTTGGCAAAACAAAAAGCCACACGTCTCAAATATGACTGACACAAGAGCTGTCAAGAGGAAGCAGAAAACAAAAGAGGAAACAATAAACGGACTAAAGTAACTGATCATTGTATAACACAGAACAGGGCACACATTCACCAACAGCAGTTTAATATTTATTTAGCTCATATTCACAAGAATATAGCAACTGGGTTAGTTTTACTTAGCCAGACTCCAGCTGAGGCAGTTTACTTAAAGGTCCAATCACAATCATTTCAGAGGAATCTTAATTAGGTTAAGTAAATCAGTCACATTTGAAACAGCTGGACTCTGGTGTAAATATATCTCTTGAATAAATTGCGTGACCTGGGGTAACTAGCTAGTTGATTGTCAGTCAACAGGTTTTCTAGCTCAGAGATTTATTCCTTCTTCGTTTTTATTAAATGTTGAAAATACAAAGGTACTGTTGTGACTGAATAGTGCTACCATGTTCCTTGCTTACCAGTACATTAGCAGCTCCCCAGCTACAGTAGTTTACCAACCATACCAACAAGTAGTCCCTGCATCACCAAGCCTCCAGCACTGCAGAAAATTCTACAGAATCAACTGAAGTAAATCATCAAACGCCCTCCATGCATTGGACTTTTGTATCTTAGAAATATACTGAATATGAGAAAGGCAGAATGGAAATGAGCCCATATGTGTTTTAATGGCTAAAACTGATTGTCATGACTAACCAAAACCTCATATAATATGCACTAAGTATCTAAAGGTAATGTAGGTCTATATGCATGGACCACCTTGGTAAGTATCGTATGGTACATTCACACATGTAAGAGCATGCCCTTATTTTAGGGTGGAATAATTTTGCCTCTGTAAAAGTCATCTATGTCACTGAAAACCACTAAAGCGAGCTCTGCCTCAATGAGTTATGAGCTTTCCATGTGCTTGATGGACTGAGTCTTAAATCCTCCCCTTGGATTTTATTCCCTTTTTTAGCCAAAAAAGCCAAAAGCCAATCCGCACATGAATTTCCCCTTTGGGGATCAATAAAGTTAAATGTTCTAATCTAATCTAATCTAAAAAGACATTAATGCAGCAAGTGGTTGGTAAGCAGGAGAAAAAAACAACACAATATTTAGTGAATGTAAAGTGATAAGATTCCTTCTTGCACATCCTGCCAATTCAAAGCAATCTAGCATACATAGTCATGCATTTTCTGTTTGGATGTTGGGGAGGTTTGTTACAGCAAGTATATCAGAGATTTTCATCTGAAATCCACTTTGACAGAAAACAATTCTGATGACAGCAGTAAAAATGAACCAAAACAGTAAATTTGTGGGCCAGAAAATCAAAACAATGAGCTAACACAGACTCTAAAGCTCTGAAACTGGTGAAGATTCTCTAGTTAATGTCACCACAAGCAGCATATTTCACACACAAGTAATAGTGATCCACTGATAGTATGGAAAAGTCTGTGCTAGTACTGACGTTTCAATAAATTGTTATACCTGGTGCACATTTTCTAAAGTCGCAGCTCTGAGGTCATAGTGATGCTGAGCTTTGTGTTCTGTCTCCCTGCCCAACCCCCTTTCCACCATCCTCCCCCTCCCTATCTTCACATTGTCCCAAAGGTGGCACCTCTTGGCCAGTGTCACATCTACCCCCCTTCCCCTTCTCTAATTCCTCTCTCCTACGGTCTGATCCACTCTTTTTGTGTCCCAAGTCTATAGTGGAGACATTACATGACAAATCTCTATTGTGCAGCCCTGGGCTCAATGTGTAATCTCTCTAGTCAAAGGGAATATTCAGCGATTAGCCCCTGCAAATTACAAGGGGTGATCAGTGTGTCTGTTCAGCCCTCATTAACTGCTAACAGGGCTTCATCAGAACCACCCACACTACCAGGACATTCAACCTCTCACCTCTGACACCTGGAACTTTATGAAATCGGCTCCATGAGCACAGATTTCTTTCTGTGTCTTCTTTCTTGTTTTCAGTGATAGTTTGAAAGAAGATAAAATATCCCTTCCCCAAAAGTCCACATCAACTGGTGTCCAAGTGGCATCATGAAGTAATGAACAGGTTGCCATCATAGTTGGTACACTGGTAGCCTCTTTTAATACTGCTGTGATGGTGAGGAAGAAAACACAGGTAGTGTCATTTAGTGTCATGACAGGCCTTGTGCTGTGCTGTCACAAGACCACCCACCTGTTACATGTGTTGGAAAAACAGAAGTTTTGGAGTAATATCTAGCAGATGGGGGTCCACCAGGGAGTGGGCACATCAGACTGGGATTGCCTATGATGCTGGTCAACTGGTCATTTCTCCTGGCCCATTAACCACCTGGGGTCGGTATGTTTTGTCAGCTTTTCCTGAGTTTTTGGTTTCATTTCGCTGTGCTTTGAAATCAAACACGCCCACCCCACACACACCCAGAAACAAAGCTTTCTCTGACAAACACACATAAACACTTAAGTCTGTTCCATCCACTTCACACATGTGCCCACACATTGATGCTTTCATATATATTTATTTTATGTCACTTATCTTCCATAGTTTGCCCATTGGCTCTGGGGATGGCACTGTTTGTGTGTCAGAGGGTCTGTCCACAACTTTGGACTGAAATATTTCACAAACTACACAATAAACTGCCATGAAATTCATGGTTCCCTGGGGATGAATCCTGCTTTCTTTGGCGATCCCCTAACTGACATCTTGTTGTGCAGCACCAGCAGGGGAAAATTTTTACTTGATGGATTGGCACAGAATTTTGTGCAGGCATCCACGGCTCTCACGTAACGAGTCATGATTCCTTGACTTTTGGTGCTTTCAGTGAGGTTGAAAATTGTGGTTTTGAGTTAAGTACGTAAACAAATATTGGATAGATTACCATGAAATGGACACACATTCATGTCCCTCTCAGGAGACCTCTGTCATTATCTGTAAAAGGATCATCTGAACATTTTCCTGCATTCCTATTAGCTGTTTAGAGCTAATTAGTATATTAGCATGTTAATGCATTAAACTGGGAGATGATAAACATGATACATCTGCTACATTTCAGCATCTTAGCACTAAAAACACCGTGTAGTCCCTAGCACAACTGTACATTTACCTTTCAGCTACTGTTTTTTTGGGCTGAGTTCAACTGGCACAATGGAAGAGAGGTCTAGGTCATACACATCTGCAAATTGTCAAGGACAAAATCAAAGACTTGTGGCCCTTTGTGTACTGTATAGTCACCATTAATGTAATACACAGTAAAGTTGTTTGTTGGCACAATTGTCTGGCACAGACTAACGTCCAAGTGAAGAGAAAAGTGAGCAGTGTATGCAATCAGTTGTTGGAACATGCAGCTGAAGAATATGCTGCATACACTATGTGTTATTGTTATACAGCAAGGGATATGTAAGTTGAAATTCAATAGTTCACAAGGTTAACGTACACTGTGACAGACTATACTCTAAACCCACATGTGAAGGTCTTTTGTGTGCCTGCCAGGGAATTAAAGACTGTGGACAGATTTAGGTGATAAGTGCAGAAATCTTTTGGGATGAAAGAGGAGCTAGTTGCCACATTCTCTTCCAAAGGCTGCATCAGCTGCAACATCTTAAAATTCACCTTTCAGCCTCTCAGAAATCACTGCTGAGAGTTCAAGTATGATAAGACATGAAAAACACAAAGGATAACACAAAGGAAACTGATACTCTTCATTGTTCTCATTGTGTCCAGATTGCAAGGGAATCGAGAAGTAAATTCTCAAATGTCGAATGCTAATTTCTGAAAAAAAAAACTTTACAAAACATTATCAGATGTAGAAAAGTTAGCCTGCCCACACATTTTCAACGTAACACTTCAATTTCTCACTGTCTTTTCAAATTATTTAAAATAATTAAAAATGATTTTAAATTTATGCCAACATTGTTCTTGTGTCAGTGCAAAACCAACATGTAACAGATACCTGCATTTATAAATGTTACTATAACAAACAATGATTGTATTTTATCACATTGTACCATCAGTGATGAGTTGACTCAAATGGAGGCAGTAAAATTTAATCTAAGCACTTTGGTCTGCATGTAAATCTGCCTACAACAATGCCAACATTCATCTTTTATGACCAAAGATATTTATTAGTCTGTCAACAAGTGTGAGGTCTTTCACTGCTGCTTTATTATTTAATAATCTAAGAAGCCTTTTGAGCATGTCCTTCTAATTATGGTATGGTTTTCTTTATTATGCATTAATGTGTTTAAAGTTTTAGAAGAGATTAAGCTGTAGGAGAAGAGGAAATGACTGTTTACAAATATCCTAACCATTATTAAATCTTATTTTATTTTCAGGATGTTATGATAGCGTTTGATTCACGTTGTTCATATGTGCATGTGGATAGTATGTGCACACGCACAAACCGTTTTTATTCTTCATTTTGCATTTATTAATGATGTTGATCTAGAACGTAAAGTATGTGCAACGGCTTTACTACAGATCTTTCAGTACAACTATAAATTGTTCAGTAGAATTATATTATATAATTCATGATAATATCATTTATTGGATTGCACTTCATTCATTTTAGGCTGTTTTATATGTTTGTTATTATTGCTGCTCATTACAGTTACCCTTCTCTCCACATGATGAGCGGGGTGTGTGCGTGTTTGTTTGCATGTGTGTGCTGTTTGCAGATTTTACACACATGGTGATGCTTTTACTGTCCTCATGGGGAGACAGGCAGCCCTGTTGTGTTGTTTGACAACACATGTCTCTTGTTTCCTTTGGTTGATTTGATTCTGGATGGTCCAGCTTAATTTTTTTTCACAGTAGCAGATGATGCTTTTTATTGTTATATATTACTATTGTCTCTCTGATCCACTCCATGTTACATGTTTCACTTTCTATTCACCCAAGTAGAGTTCAATATAATTTGATCTTTTGGTTTGTATACAAATGCCTTTACACGGGATATATTACACATTCAAGTGCCCCATTCACAAGACTCCTGCCATGCTGCATATTTGTTGATGCCTTTAGTTTATATCAGATGTAGAAATGTGACCAGCAAATTTCACAAGTCTGATCATGAACAGATTCACCCTCTGGCACATCTTCATGTACATCACTGTCACAGTACAGAGTGAATGATACAATTTTTTTTGTGTAGTGGATCTTCTGGAGCTCATTGTTGAGCATGTCTCTCAGAAATATGTTGTGCATGAAAAATTTGAAAAACAGCTTCTGTAGTAGAAGAATTTATAACCACACACTCAACGGGAAAACACTTGGCCAAACTACAGTTGCATCTGGGTCTCCTCAGCTTTTTTTTGTGTTTATAGAGCATCACTCTCTTTAGCTCATATCATCCCACAAGATGATATCAAGTCTGTGTTTTTATTCACCTACTGTGAAGGGAAGTTGATCTGGATTTCACCGTCTACAAAAACTAAACTAATCAATACCGTTAGTATACCTCCTGTATAATATCTAAACATGGATTTAGAAGCAAAAGAAGCAGCACTTGAAGTAACATATCTGTGAATAAGAATAGCCTATGATTGCAACAATCAATGACACTTTTGCAATTCAAATAGTGAAGCTAGTTGAATTTAGTGGAGAAAATATCATCTATTCAGCCACTCACTGCCACCAAGCCTGATTTCTGTGAGAGAAATGTATTCTTGTTCACATGTGTGTGGCTGGGTTAAAAGATGATTACAACATGTTGGCTTTTCTGCTTATGAGAGCTTTGTTGAGAGCCATACAGTCCAACTGTCTGTTCTGCATCAAAGACCACACCTGAAGCCCTCATCTCTGCTTTATATTGATTATTTCCATAAAATATTATTATGGAGCTAATTGTGCTCCTGTACTAGAATAGTACGCCTGCACATGAAAGTCAATAAAGTGTGGTATTTGTGGGCTTGAGGATAAATCTGCCTCAACATAAATGATCTAACAGCCCCCACACTTATTACTTACACTGTATGGCATTCATGATTGAAACTTCAGCGTGATTTGTGTGAACATTGCGAAACCTTCTGGCTGACAAATGATCGATTTTACCCCCAGAGTAAGGGTGTGAGAGTCTCTTTAAGCCAAATGTGCACAGCGTAATGGTTATTGTGCAGCACAAGTAGTTAATGCTCACTTAACTGAGCATGATAAAAGTAGATATAAGTGTCGATTACTGAAAGGATTATTTGAAAGGCATCATGCAGGTGGATAAAAAGATTAAAGTCATAATCGCTATCTATCTGATTGATGGTAAAAGTCCATTACAAACTCAGGGAAGAATTTCACAGCAACCTTTGGTGGAGGAAAGTTAGCCTTGGTGTATGGGAAGCCAGCAGTGCAGTGTGGTGCTCTGATGAAGATATTGTATGGTAAACAGTTCCAGTCTCCTCCTGTAGCTCGAGATTGTTGCAGTAAAATGGTAAAGAGAATGTGATTTGTGCGCACCCCAGCTGAGAGCCACTGCTATCAGATGTAGGGCGCAAACCACAGAGTGTGGGACCATGTGGGGTGGACCACCCATGAGTGTGCCTCCCCCATTTTCCCTGGCTGCAGCTGGAAGAGACACAATGCTGGAGCATGGGAACCGAGCACCAGTGATCAGCCGTGGCGCTGGTCCTTAAACAGGGGATATTTTGGGTTTAGCAAATGGGGACTCACTCAACTTTCAGAGTGTGCACTAGTTTTTTAGGCTTTCCTTCTGTCTAATGCTGGTCTGAGCCTTTATTTGTTTAAGGAAAGTCCTCAGAGAGTTTCAGACATGTGCTGGTGAAACTGATGCAGCCTGGTAGTGTAGACTGGGGATATAATGTTTTTTTGTCTTGAGACAAATATCAATATGCAATCATCAAATCTCATCAAAATAATACAGGTTTAATTCTTGTATGAAATGCTATTCTAAAATATAACGTTAAAGATAAATCAAGCAAATTACCTAATTGTGTGCTTTACAGATGTAAAATTAGCTGCAACAGATTCAGCCTGACTGAATAGGTGATTTCATATAAAACATCAAAAACATCAAAAAATCTTCAACTTGTCATTCTCCAATCACAGTCACACTTGACAAGTATAACCATTTGTCGAAGTGGATCATAAAAGTCATCATCCTCACGCTAAAGTTGAAATCTAAAGCCGAAGCATTCAGCTAGGATGTTTAAGTTGAGTAACCCCCTGGGTTAATAAACTAAACAAAGGTAAACCATGCAAAATGGTTGCAATGAAAGCCAGGCTAAGTAAACGAAGCAGAGTTTACAAGATACAAGGGGCTGGGGCTGCATGCGTGAAAGTTTAATGTGAAACAGGTGATGACTGTGTTTTTACTCTAATAAAGAGGCTCTGAGGGAGAATCCTGTTGAAAAAAAGATTATTGAAAATCACATTACAAACCCATATGTAGGGATGTTGAACTCACTTGGTTGCAGCACATCAGCAACTACTCTTGTGACGGATTTTACAGTAACCTGTAGACGTTATCGGTGTTGTATCATTTGATCTAATATCATGGCTTTGGTATAAGTTTTAAACTAGTTTTGTGGATTACATTGTGTTAGGTCACTAACTTGTTAAAAAAAGTCTCAGCTGAGCATTTAAAGAGTGAAATTAAACTGTCTAAACACTCTTTCTGGCAACCACTTTCAATAGAAACAGCAAGAATGGTTTTCACCCTGCTTGATTTATATCTTATCTGAGAGATTATCCATGGAATCTTCTAAGAGTTTGTCTTCACTTTTAGAGAGTTATTGCATTCAGGTTTTACCCTTTTCATTTTCAGTCGGGGGAACAAACAGTGCACGTGGAGCAACTCCAGAGAAAATATGAACCCCAAGAACAACAAAAAAGGTTCTTTTTAACTTCTTCTAGCCACATCTCTCAATAAAAGCTGAACAAACATACCCTGCCACTTGCAAGCGGCTGCTGTCCAGCAAGTTTCACAGAAAAAGGGCTTGCTTTCAAAAGGGGGGGCTTATGGGCCTAATGAAAACTTCACCTTAACTGAAATAATAAAAAGCACACAGCTCAAACACTGGCGATTTGTTCCTCTGTGTAGTGTTTTCTCTGTGCCTTGGGTCATCGTTCAAGATGTTTTGCGAGAAGTGAGTGCATTTTGGATGAGTTTTGTGGCCCGTCAGTTTTTTTAAGAGAATAATGTGAGTTAGATTTAAAATATTTCAAATGTGCTATGAACTGCAGGAAATGGCTTTGTTGTTGGATGTCTACAACAAAACCTGATGGCTGCAAGGGGAACAGACTCAAAGCCCCACGACCAAACTAGAGACATCCATCCCCTAAGCTCCTCCTGGGGAAGACAAAGCGAGTTTAACAGTGGTATGAAAAAGAGTGGCCTGTGAATGGTTACTGTTCAATTTGTATTTGGTTCCCTGCTGGTCGCAGAGCTGAGATCAGAGCCGAAAGTGAAAACACATGGCGAGGGTCAGCAGGATCAGAGGACCACCACACACACAGCAGAAAGAAGGAAAAAGGCAATGGGAACTTGTGTGAAGAAATGGATTGAATAAACAGAGTCTGCAATCGCCTGCACCCTATTATCCTATAATTTACACTGCATGGGAGCTTGGAAACGCAGGCTGTTAAAGACGTCCATTGGTTTCCACTGCAAAGTGGCATTCCACGCCTCATGCCAATCACAGGGCCGGGCATTATAGTCCGAGACAAGTTTTGAATTCTTTCAGGCCTAATGTGTTTATTTTAAATATCCCAGGGAAATTATTACATCAGCGGCAAGCAATGTCTTCAGAAACAGCTGGCGCTTTGAAGTTTCCAGCAGCAAAACATACATTTAATTACATAATAACTTTGAAAATTGTATTTGTACAATCAGTGGTGAGGATTAAATGTGGAAGTATGAGATTGAGCTAAAAAATTGGCCGTACCATGACAAAACAAACTTCAGAGAGAGGAAAGGCCAAGAAAATAACAAGAGATGAAGAATTAGTTGGTTGGTTTGGCGCAGACCTCATCATCAGCTTTTCTCCCTGATGAATGTCACCTCACTTCTTCCACCTCGCTTTAATTATACTCTGTGCACTCCGTCCCTTCCAAACTAGCACAGAACGTAAACCAGTGAGCTCAACAGTAGTGAAAACATTTCTCGTATCTCTTGAAAAATGTTCTATATATTTCCAGGAGGATTCTGCTGCCAATTATCTCTGCACATCAAAGCCCTTTTCCTCCTAATGTGAGTGAGGATACAGCCATTCATGTGCTAAACAGTCACAGTGCAGCATGATCATGACGAGTCTTTGTGAAGATAATTGACTGTTGGGACTTGTGAGTTTTTAAATGTTAGATTAAAACGTCATTAAAATATAAGGACGATTACAGCATTTCTTTTTCATTTCATTTTGATATCGCCACCCACATCCCTGTGGATATGACTGAAGGCTAACTGGATACAGTGTTGTTCGATCTGAGAATGGAGCAGATTACTTCAGTCTCTCGTCTGTTTGGTTTGATGGGCATTGGAGGAGGTTGTCCAGCCTTTGAATCTCTGTGCTTATTTATCCAACAGCTGGGCAAATACCCACAGCCCTTCTGCATTAGGGCTCATTTTTAAACATTTAGAAAAGACAAGGCCCAGTGTTTATGCCTCCATCTTCCTTCACATCTGCACTTAATATTATTTTGCAGACTTTAAGCAGAACAAGGGCTCGATCCTTTGTTATGACAGGAAGATATTTTGAACTTTTTGAGGATTAATACTGTTTGCTTTCCTGCTCACTCCCTTCAAAACAGCTCCAGGGATCCAATAGGTTAAAGCTGAAATCAGTAACTGAATTTGGCAAGCTTAGTGGATAGGATATTGTTTTCAATTCATCTGCCACTTACATTATTCAGCTGGGATACATTGTCTCTTTTATCAATCCCTCTTTTCCTCATTTTCCCTCCCTCACACAGTTTTGTTTTCCAGCTCATTTTCAGTAAAAATATGCACTGTTCCACTGTGCGGTATGAACACATTTAGCCTCCGTCTATAAATATAACGAAATCTACTTACCCCCTCATTTATAATCAGATTAATTTGTTATTATAGTCTACATGTTTTTACAAAGTTGTCAATACTTCATAATAAGAGGCTTAGATGTTTATCTTTCCTTAGATGCATATCTAGTACCCGTTTTCTGGTCTAACTCATCACACATTCCACTGAAAGAGCTCAGTGAAAATGTATTTATTACACTGATGACAACCTTTGTACTGGAAATTATTTGCTACATTCTGCCAGTAAATACAGTCATCAGAATTTAGTGACAAAATGTGTACTCAGACCAGGCCCTCTAGGACAACATATGTACACAGTCGTACTGGAGCTCATTATATTAAAATATGTTTCTAATGTTTTGGCCACTCCATTCAAAATTAATAAAAGGGCCAAAACATTAAAACCATCTTAATATAATGCACTCCAGTACGACTGCACCACCCAATATGAACTCAACAATAAACACACATCACAATCACACATAGAATTAAAACATTTTTGACAATTTCAACTGAGAAATTTTAACTCTGTAAAAGTGGAATTCATGGCACAGTATTGGATTGAATTAGATTGTACAAGTGTATCTAATAAAGTGGCCCGTGAGTGTAAACGAACATGCAGGATGCCTTAGAGAAGCTGACCAATGAACAAAAGCTACATATGAACTAAAAACTGCAGGTTTCCTCATTGTCATAGGCAGTAAGTGCCACTGAGCAAGAACTTCATGTGGTGTGACGACTGTGTGTGTTCCAATTTAAATGGATGAGTGAAAACACAAAGTGGGGCTGCCAGCACACTGTCACAAATTTTAGCAATACTTTAACACAGGGGCTAAATATGTTTTATTCTGCTTTTGGGGGATAAAAACAAAAAATCCTTATGATGTATTAGTTCACAAAAATAAACAATTATTTCATTTGTTTAAAACAAATTCAGAATGGACTTCTCCTCTCTGATAAACCCAGTGAATTCTACTCTGCATTCAATAAGTGGGAACAAATGCGATCAAATGAAGAATATATTGCTAGAGTATTACAATATGTGCTGCATCACCATTATATTGCTCTATAATGCTGATACACACTGCCCTCTCTCTCTCAGACACCTGTCACGTGTTAGTGCACACACCTGTCTCCACTCTGCTCTCTCTCTTTCTCTCTGTCTCTCACTCCCTCTGTTTTTTCCTTCCATTTCCACCTGGCTCCACCCAGCTCCACTCACCTGCTCTGCACCAGATCATCAGAGCCACAATATAAACTCTCATCCATTACAGTTGTTTGCCTGTTACCTAGCTCTGGATTTGGGGGGTTTAGACAGTTTGCACTTCTTGGCATCATGAATGATCTTGGTTGCTCCTTTGACCTACATCTCTGTCTCTACATACCATGTTTGCTTCACAGCCCTGCCTGGTGAATACCCCTGCTATGAATTTTGACAGGTTTTTTTGTTTGGGCTTCCGGCTACCTCTTACTCAGATTTTTAAGCAGGTTCCATTTTGTCAGCCTCAGCAGTAGGCCAGAGGCTGTCTGTCATGTCACCTGATTACTTATTACTGTAAAGACTGCGAAAACCTCAGTGATGTTGCTCTTGCTACTTAGTTTGTTTTGAAGCCCAAAAGTTCAATATTACCTTGATAAATACCTGTGAATATCTAGCAACATTCATCACACTGCTTAACTTACCAGTTGTACAAAGGCAAAGAGAGATATATTTAGCCACTGACTGCACTGCAAATTTAAAGAGACTTTGCAACTTGTAACTTTGGGCAAAAAATGTGAAAAATATCTGGTTTCTGATAATTACCAACACCTATTGAAAAATAAATACAAATGAAACAGAAATATAAACAAGGAAAATCATCCCCAGCCAAATCTTGTGTTAACTTGCACAATTTTCATTGCACGTAATAGGTGTCGTCTTGATTATAGCATAATGAGATTCATGTACACACAGTGACTGACTGTAATTCAAGTTTCCATTGCATCTTGAGATTTTCCTGCAACCAGTGTAAGTGTGTATGAGGTTGTTGACATGTCTTCATTCAGTGAGTCACTTTGGTGACTATTCAGTCAGACTCACCAACAGAGCCCAAAATCATTGGGGGTGGTTGGAGACGTCTTGCTCTAACCTAAAGTTGTCCCGAATTCAAAGAGGCTGACTTTTCTGGGTCATTAGTCTTGATGGAGCGTTTCAGCACATGGCTAAATAGATTTAAATTCCATATTTGTCTGTGGCAGTGGTGGACTTCAATTCTTTCAACAGAGACCAATCAAAGAGATTCTTGAGGACAAATTCTGTTTGATATGATTGATTCAAAACATTGTTTAGCTGGAAAACTGAACTAAACAATTATCAGTTTTTACTGAACCTTTATTCTTTGTTTTAATGAGCAGGGCTGGCTCCCATTTTGAGGCTGCACACACTTAACATAAAATGTTAAATAATTCTGCGGGGAGGACATTTCTTTTTCTTTTTTTTTTTTTATCTGGGAAGAAAAGCCAAGCCCGCTTAATCCTTTGGCTGGAGAACTCATGAAAGCTGCAACCATAATGTTACTCAACATACAGTGTATCTTTTTATAGTTAGAATGAGATAGATATAAGTTTGTGTTCAAATTCAGCTATGCAATACAGCAATACGTTTACTGAATTTGACAACATGAAAAACAGACATGGAAGAAAACAAAGCATTCCTCATTTGAGGTAAACCGTTTGCTTTCACTTTTAACATTCAATTTAAAATGGTATCTGAGGGAGAAATTAAAACAGTAAAGCAGTGAACATGTTCTCACAAGTTCTGTTGGCAATCTGTCAAAAATGTGCAATATATGCAATCAAAGAGAGACAAACACAAACTAGTTCCTAATGTTCACATGGCAATTTGATTAACTTCAGTGTGGTGATGTGCAGATCTTATATAGCCTATTCTGGGTTTGAATTTACACCTCTTAAAATGATTACTGTGCAACAAAGAGTTCACATTTTACATCAGGAAAGTTCAGTGGTTGGAATTTACTTTACTTGCACTGCTCAATAATAAGTATAATAAAATTTGGCTTGAAATGATTTACTCCACAATCCCAGAGAGAATGTCTTCCAACTCTTCAGTCTAGTTCCTCTCTACTCTAAACCTGCTGTACAATACCTGCTCAAATCCAAACAGCTGACAGACAAAGTTAGAGACCAGTGGAGTTCTTGGCAGCAAAAGAGCAAATTTTTGTTTCCCTCAGGAGTTGACAGAGTGTGTACTGGAAATACTAATTTTACGGACACTGAAATTATTCCAGCTGAATTCTGATGCTCCATGTCTGCTTGTTGTGTACATAAGAAACAACAGTATTTATAAGAAGTTATAACTGTATTGAGGTGATTAGTTTACAGCTTGAGATGCAAAAGTGCAAAATGGATGATGCAGGCACCAGTTTGAGTGCAGTATTTTTACTTGTAAACAATAATGTTTTCAGTCCAGATAGTATGATGTGAACACACATCTAAAATACAAATTCACTTTCACATGTTGTCAATGAAGTATAGCAGAAATTATTTAGACTTCTGATACGGGTACTAACTGCTTTACACATACACTTAAGACTCAGCTTGAGCAGACATAACTAATAACCGTGAATAAGCCACTGGAGAGAATAGTTGACACCAGTGTAGAAATATGTTATTCCAACATACCATTTCCCAAAAATGTAGGAAGCTGTGTAAAATGTATGATTTATAGATTAAAAATACTGTGACTGTGTGTGTGTGTGCGTGTGTGTGTGTGTTTGTGTGTGTGTGTGTGTGTGTGTGTGTGTGTGTGTGTGTGTGTGTGTGTGTGTGTGTGTGTGTGTGTGTGTGTGTGTAAACAATTTTCTGATTTTTGATGTTGTCCCCCTCCATGTTGGATCATCATACTTAAATACTTGAGTGATGGTGTCTTCTATTGGCCACTGCGCACTGTATGTATGTGTGTGGTTTTATATGTGTGTTTATGTGTGTGTTTGTGCAAGAACAGACACAGAGAGCAGGACATACACGCAGAGGGGGAAGTGTATTGTAAACTTGCCACAAGTGATTTAGAAAGTCATATTTTTCTTGCCATTGACCAGCAACATGTGGTGTTCATAGACAGCACATGAGGCAGGACGTAATAGATGCTTTTAGGAGAGCTTTGTTGAGTGGTTCTTTCTGTCCTTTTAAAAGTTAAAAACACACACGCACAAAACATTTCTTTAACCATAATTCAGGGGGACCACCAACTAAGTCAAATGAGAGTGCAGGCTATGCTTGGTATTTAACATGCACCAGTCTTCCTCTCACATTATGAATTATAGCATCTGTCAAAAGTGAAGGAGAGGAATAGAAAAAGCTTCTCCACCCATCATAATGAGCATCATCCCCCACTTTTCTAACCATAATTGGATGGAACTCATGTCAGATAAGCATGTGCAGAATTGAGATTGATCATATTTAACATCTCACTGTGAGCTGTGTGTATGAAGGAAGGCAAAAATGATTAATTTCCTTTTCTAAAAACAAATACTCTTAACATTTGATGTTGATTTGTTTACATATTACAGGACAGAGCAACTGCTCTGAAGTTTTGATTCATTCTTTGTTTCCACCGATCCAACTGACAGCGTCCTGTTTCTGTATTTGAATGCGGTGTACTGTGCTTCCATACACTGCTCTTGATTTAGTTTTACACTATCATCTTGTTGCACTCGATTACATTTGATGAATTTTTATTTGTACCAACTTGTGAGGCAAACACAAGGCAGCTGATAAACATTAAAGCTGGTTAACTTTGTATTGCACAACATCCATTTCCTATTTGTTTTCATATTTCAAGTCATGACATTGAACCATTAAGCATCATTAAATGTATCTACACAGTGTTCCAGCTGCAGTGGAATTCACTCATTACTCGTGGAGGAAGCGCCAGTGTGTTTTGTTTTTTCACTTTGTTACTGTGTAAAAAGAGTGCAAAGAGCACTCATTCTGGATGTTCTCAGGTAGCCAGAATGACCCAATACGGCACTAAATCTTGCACATCTGGTTGCTGGATTCCATCCACAGCTGTGATCAGTGATGAACCAGACTCAGCTTTAGTAAACTTTGTGGAATGAACCAGATTTGCAGCAGGTTTGTTCTCATTTTGTGAGGTATTTAGTAGGTGATTATTTGATGGTTGAAATCACTATTGCTTAGGTGAATAATCTACATGCTGAAGTCCAGCTTTTGTTGTTGAGTGTTGATTCCTCAAAGTCAGCTTACTTAAATTGTTCAGTTATGCATCGCATTGATGTTTTGGGGATTTATGACCCTCGGCATGCAACAGTATAGGATAGCAGAACCATAATCAGGTAATCAAGTAATCAAGCGCAACAGTGCTGCCAATAAGAAGAGGTACACAATATCATAACTAACTCACATAAGGCAGCTGCCCAATTCTCTGTGCAATACATGACTTTCAGTAGAGAGCTGTCCTGCTTTGAAACATTTAAATTAGTATTAATAACAATGGTGACATATTAGAGGGACAACTACAATGTGCAGCTGTATTACTTTAAGGTACTTTATGTCATTGTGCTAACATGTTCACAGGGATAGTAATAAAAACACTGACGTTAAATAATTACCATTCATTCATATCATTTACTATGTTGCTGATCCTAACTGTAAACATCGTATTATTTTGATCATGCACCATCAAATTTATAATGATGCTGCAGGATGAGAAAGGGGAATATTATGACATCTATGTAATTATTTTTGACAAATATACCTCAAGATTTTAAATGTCAAACTCAAGGTGGCAATGATGAAGTTCAGAAGTGTATAAAGTAAACAAGCAAAAGGGCAAAAAAGGTATAATATTTAATTACACTATATTAATTTAGATCATCTAAGGTACAAAAGTAAATGTACTAAGAAAACAGTATATTTTAAACAATATAGAATTTGATGCTTTTGATGACAAATAATTGTAAAAGTGTTGTCCACATTAGTTGATGAGATTGATGATAAAAATGTGTTGTTACCCACAGACTGTGGAACAGAAACAGCAGTTGATAAAGGTCATCATGGTTTTATTAGCTTACTATAATTTTTCTAAGAATTTAAAATTGCAAAAAGTAACTATTAAGTAAAGGTGTGAAATAAATGTAGTGGAGTAATAGTATAAGTACTTCAAAAATTGTTCTTAAGTACAGTACTTGAGTAAATATATTTAGTTTCTTAGCACATCTGCTGAAGTCCTTGGGGAATCTTGAATGTGTTTTCTTTGCATAAATAACTTTCCACAAATGTTACATACAATACTTAAACAGTAGCTAGTGTCTATACTGTATATATTGTAGCCAATTCAGATATGAAATCTAACGCTAATGAATAATTGAACATGTACTCTGCACAAAGCATGGAAAAACTGCAGTGCTGTTGGTGGCATCTCGTCACTTCCTTGCTAAATTTGCTGCAATGTATACTATTAATATCATGCAGGTTTCATGCTGCTACATGCTCTTACCATGCACATGCTTTATGTAATAGGGGAAACCACAACATAAGACCACTATCAGTGGGGTATAATTTTTCTAAATTGTTCTAAAAGCCACATAATGTTAAATGCTTGTATAAACCCAACTAGAACCAGACTCTGAGGGTATTTTAGCCCTGGGCCTAATTATGATGCATCAGCCAGGGAGACACAGCGAGTGGGAAACCCTTGTACCACCACCCGCATAGAATACAGCAAGAGCTATTTGCACAGAAACAGGTTGTCTCATCCTAATGAGAGCTGGGTGGGTGATAGACTTGCATGGCCTATGTGTATGTGGCTCACTGCACCCAAACTTAAGAAGAAATGGTGATCTCAACCATCAGCAGACATTAGGCTCCACTAAGGACAATAAGCAAAGCTATGTCAGGTGTCAGTGGACACTCAGAGACTGGGGAGGTCATTACACAGACAACCAGCACTGGTTAGATCCCAGCTTATCAGAGAACAAGGCCTCCATGGTCAGTGAATCAGCCCAAAGAGCTGCCCTGATCCAATTAGGGATGATTTTGTTTGCATTTGTGCGTGTGTGTGTCTGTCTCTTTATTTTTGTTAGCTGCAAATCCCTCGTAGACAAAAGACTGTTCTTGGATTCCATTTTGAAACTATCAGAGGCTATAAATTGTTCCCATTGTTTCAGCTTGTCCTACAAGATGCAATAGTTGAGGCAGTTTTCACAGTTAAACAGGAAAATAACAAAATCAGTTGTGTATACCAACCCAATTGAGCTCTGTGGGATCTGAGACACATTTATTTCTCAAACCGTTTCTCTGTCAACATCAAGTCTGTCACACAGTAAGCAAAAAGGCCTGCCAGATTTCCTTGTGTGTTCCTCTCATCAGATAACCACCTCAGTGCCCTGAATGAAAGCCCAGATGTGCGCCATATGCAGATTTGTAGTCGTGCAGGGTGGGAAACATGTTGAAGTGACTGACTGACTGGTGAGGGAAATTCACATACATGGAAACACATCTCTTCTGGCGGGGTGATTCTTGAAACGGCTAATTAGGCTACAGCAGCTGGCAAAGGACAAACCTGGCAGCAGGGGTGGCCATACATAGACGAGCAGCTCAGTCAGGTTTAGGGATTGCCTTGGCTTTGGTTTCTGTGGGTACCACAGGCATGCATATAGAAAAATCACTTGTTGGTGTTTGAGGACCAAATTGTTAGTTTTTAAAGGATGTAAAAAAAGAATATTTTTTCTGGTGGTAAAATTACTTTTAAACAATATCTACTACACTGATTTATTTAAGACCTAATTTCAGAAACTTAAACTCATAATTTTCATACTAGTTGATCTGTTCAGATTTATTATCAACATTTACTGTAGTTTGGAGCACAGCATACAGTAGTTTGTCAGTGCCTTCCTAAACCATTTTGCTTAAAATGAATCATGTGGTCTTTTACCGATCTGTATTCACATTGTTACAGTTTTATAAGATTTACAAAAAAATGTAAGTCAGAGCTGTTATTCCTGATGGATAACAGATACAATCAATATGGCCACTAGAGGTCCTTGTCAGGTAAATCTAACATTTATGTCTTTTAACAAACTATAAATTCTGTCTTTATTTCATGAGAAATGTTTCAAATATTTACAAGCCACGCTGCAAGAAAACATTCATTCATCATACTTTGCGGTATATGTGCTAAAGAGTGACACTGCAATCACAACCAGCTCCTGATTCAATCTTGTCATTAATTTTCGCTTTTTTTCTTAAAAAGTGCCTCACCAAACCCTTGCACCTCTTCCTCCTGTTCAAGATAACAAAGCCACACTACAGCCAAGCACATTTTCTGCAGAGCGCCCTATTGTAATATGAAACATACTTGAGAAGCCCCCCTCCAAAAAACCTCATTGCCTCCCTCCACACCCATTGTCAAATGCAGTGAGACAATTAAGACCACATTAGATCTTTTAAAGTACTTGTAATTTCATAAGAGTGGGCTTTTTTTTCCTCTTTTCCCCTTTTTTGAAAATAAAATGGGGAAACCCAGTTCCTCAAGAGCCACTTAGAAAAGATGGAAAACAGATATTAACCCTGCAAGTGATGGTTCTCTAAAAGGCCTCCTCATTCAAAGCGCCACCCCCCCCAAACCCCTTTCTGCCAGCACCTCTGCTATGGGACCACACACACAGACACCTGCACCATCTGAGATGCACTCACACACAAACACACTCATAGTCAAATCTAGGAAACCTATATTCAAACATGACAAACATTCCCTATTCAGTCTATTTAAAGAAGAAATTGCGATAGATCTAGACTTGAATTTCCTGTCTCATATTACCCAAGATGTAAGCTACAACTGCAATTACACAAATGAACAAAATATGGTCATGTTTTTCTTAAAATAATTGAGCTTACTGTGTATATTTCATGTATTTGATTCATTTTCCTTGGCTTCTTGTGAGCTTTAACTTACCCCATGTTGAGTAACCTGGGCCTCTCCACTTGGCCCCATTCCACCATGTGAAATGTAAATGATGTATTGTCCTAATTAGATGAAAAAATATGAGTAATCCTCCCAGCATGCACCACTTCTGAAGGGGTTTATTATTTTAGCTGAAGGTGCTACTCTGTTTTATTTACTTTGATCCTGCATGTTTCTGACTCTTTGGTAATCAGAGGTAGAAAGTCATTATATTGTTATCACAACTGCAGCCACGCTGGCCAAAGCTTGACACAAGACGTTAACCCATCTGTAATGGAGAGGCCTTCGCTTGCTCAGCCTCCTGGCCCACACGGCCCGCTGCCTCGAAGGAACATACATCAGAGGGCAAGGACTTCATTACAACACGCCCCTGAAATGAGACCAACATCAGCAGAGGTGTGGAGAGTGGCTGTGTGGGACCCGAGGGAAAAGAAGGAGTCAAAGGAGTGAGCTGGCTGGCCTTTGAGGATTGAGCCCTGAAAATCAAAAGAGAATGAGTGATGGGTGTGATTTGAACCCACTCCTCCACCCTAAGCCTTCATGGTAATCACCACTTTAAATCAATGTGTTTAAAAGAAATATGCCCAGGGATTTCTGAGCTACAGATTTCATTAGGACCCCCCTAAATGAATGGAAAGTCGCCCAGCTTTGTTTGGATTTCTCCGTGTGTTCTGTCACTCAGCTTCCCTGCCCTGCTTCCCTGCTATAAGAGTGGCATTGCGTGAGTGGCAGCCATTTCACCTTGACCGGCCTGATTGACCCTGGTGATGGCAGTGAAAAAAATCCCTCATCAGTGTGAAATGTTGCCATGGTTTCGGGTGAGCTGAGACCCCTGGTTGCGGGTAACAGGGACTGTAGGGACTTCTTACACCCCTCCCCTCTGCATCGTTCATCACTTCCAAGGCTCCAACGCTGCAGCTATGTTGAGCTGCATCATGTCTGCCGACCTTCTCACATGATCCCAGCACTATTGCGTGCAGAGGCTGCGCTGAGAGCATAGCATTTTCACCCCACTATCTTACGCATGAGTAGGCCTGGGAGGGGCTAAGTGATAGAAGGAAGAGAGGAAAGCAGAAGGGGGGAGGAGGGTGGGTGATGCTCTAAATTGATGGCGCAGGATAAGACACAGAATAAAGGTCATTTAACTGGGTGAGAATTGGAAAAAACAAGTGATTGAGAGATCAGGGGTTGGGATAAGTGAAGGAGATGGGGATAAGAAATGATAAGAAATGAGATAAAGGAAGAGAGGGTATCTCCTGATGCATTATTCAGGTCATACATAGTCAGCAGAGCACTCTCTGAGGTATTACACAGACACACATACACACACACACACACATACATAGAATGAGGGAATAGTCTTGGCACTCAAACCATAGACAAAACACTGAAAGCATACACACACATGTTTTCTCTCTCTCCTTCTCACACAAAGGTACACTCCCTCTCTGCTCCCCTTATGATGCGTATCATACTTTTCTGGTTTGTTTCTATCCTGCATTATTCTACAAACAACGCACAAATCCAGAATCCACTAATGTAGACATCTGATAATTTATTTACAATTGAATATGCAGTTGATGTTGTTATGTAAAATGTGTATTGTCTGATACAGGATTGCCTTTGGATTTTGGCAAAATGTTACCGTGTATGGTTTGACAGAGTAGCTGCAGGATTATATCCTGATTAGCCCGACACACTAATTATTGCAGCTTAGAGCAGACACACAAGCACAAACTGTCAATTCCAATTTTGATCTTGTGTTTTATAAAAAAAGAAACAAAATATTCCATTTCAAAATTCTTACATACAAAGTACTGCCGGAGTCAAACGTCCACTGCTTCCACATGTGGAGACATTCAAACCTTGACAGACCTACCATACTGTCTTTAGTATTAATGAGATTGGAGAGAGGAGGTTAAGTGAATAGTTAATGCCTAATTCAGCTGATGTAACATAGAAAAATAAAAACATAGAGGCAAAAGTGAATGGACATCTCATTTTTTAAAAATTTATGTCACTGGGGGGCAATCTTCTAACTCTGGGACAATGAACTTTATAGCCTGTACGGTGACTGTACGATAATTATTTTACATACTAATAAAAAAAAAAAGGCAGTTTCTGTGTATACTGGTTATAGTGACCTCTCAAAACATCTAGAGAATCTGTAATTTTTCTTTAGACTTACTAATGTTGATCACCACAGGGCCCAAGTGTGTTAGAGAAAGAGAAATGGTGCTACCAAAACCCTCACTTTGCCTTAATTGTCAGTGTAAATGAAACCTCACGATAAATGAGTAATTTGGCAGCAAGTTAGAATGTGTGGTGTTTTACGTGTTTTACCTTCTGTTTTTTTTTTCTTTAAGTGTTTTCTTCTACCATTGGTACCACTTTCACCCCTTTAGAATAACATTATTATCACAAGCATGAAGAGCACCACAATTATTCACAGGCCGCTCTTTCTCAAGTTAGGAAATCGCCTTGAAAATTGGGCAGGCCTGCAGAGTGTTTGCCAATTAGGTTCTCAGTCCTGTGCTTTTGAGAAGTGTGTGCGTGTGTGTGTGTGTGTGTGTGTGTGTGTGTGTGTGTGTGTAGACATGGAAACTCCACACCACGCATCCTGTCAGAGCTCAGAGCGTAACATAAACCAATTTTGAACAGTGTTACTCCTTTAATCGTGTTAAGTAACAATAACAACAATTTAAGGAAAAAAAATACATTTATAATTTTAGGATCAAATAAGGTGAAATCCATCTGGCATACATTTTTGGAATTATGATGAAAATGAGTGTATACCATTCTGCAGCACGTTTAGAGGTGGATGAGGTATAGAATTACTAAAGTCCTATTTGGATTTTATTGCAGTGGTAATTACTCAATTAGTCGGTTGTATCTTTATATTTGATTTTAAAATGAAGCCTCTTAAAGTTCAGCCAGACCTGGTTACCAGCTCCTACTCAGATGTTTGGACCTTTGAAGAGCTGGTCTGCTTCTCTGCAGCCTCAGCAAATAATAGTTGCACTGTATAGTCTAGTCTATGCAGCTGAGTCTTATTGATTCTGTGACGTGCTTACATTTATAGAGGATCCATTTTACAATATTTTACTAATCTAATCTTCTTTGCTTTGCTCTAATCTGGATTCTGTTCAACACCACTTCACTTCACTGCATCTCCCTTTGAGTAACAGCTTCCAGGGAGATGACATACACGGCTTTATTTTAAATCTAAGCAGTTCAAATGAAGTGTGTTGTCTGGAGCCAGTGGACTTCTGAATGCTAAATCTTTGCTACTTTAAGGTGCATTTTAGATCATTGGCTATTTGCTTGTTGTATTTTATTAATTCTGATATGCCTATTTGTTGTGTTGAATGACGCTGTAGCCAATCAGTATTAAATCTTACATAGTAACTTAAAGACCTACATTCCACACAATCCATCCACTTCACCGCCACATGTCTAGATTATTGAAGACTTTATGGGCAAATTGATCATACTCTCAATGCTGAAATGATATTTCCATGTTTCCATGTTAAATCCAAGGAGTTCAAAAAGGTAAATTGGTAGTAGCTAAGTATGCTCATTGGTCCTCTTTAGTATAAATACTGACAATATAGAATAATTTTGGAGCACTCGACTGATGAAGCCTTAAGGCTTTTCCTCTAAAAGCAATAAATCATAATCAGAATCTCACTGTTTCTACCCCCTTGATTATATTTCATAACTTGCATTGCATGTCTATAAAACCACACCACTCACACACACATACACAGTCAAGAGTTTGTCACTCACTTTGACCAAAAAGAGCCTTTTCCCACCTTACATGCAAACAGTCTCTGCTTGGAGTAGGTTGGCCTCTCATTGTTTACAGGAGGGAGTGAGGCTGTTTCCCTTAACTTCTGGCACAATATCACATTACTTTGGATTCAAAGCAGAAATTGCCTTACAATAGGGAAATGATGTCATAGTACTTAGAGAAAGGGAATCAACTCAAAAGAAGGGGCCATTCTGAACAATTTATTTGTTCACAAACCATAAAACAGAAGGAAAAAAGCAGAAATGCATTACCTCCCAAAACACAACTCTGTGTGAGCATACACAATCCAGATGCCTCTGTTTCTGTTCCGTGGTTGCTCTTTTGCTTTGCATTTACTTCTCAACAGCATCTGGTGCACGGAAGTTTAATCAAAAGTGTTTGGGCAAAGCACAGACTCATAGACCAATATTAGACTCTAGAGATCCTTTTCCCCTTTTTAAACAGTGCAGTACCGGCACAAAATGATACTTGAGATTAAGATTAATGCTACTGATTCATTGAGCTTGTGTAAGAGGCTTACTCTGAGAAATGCTATTTAACAAAACAAGGAGTCTACAGGCAAAACAGCAACATCAACATACAACATTAACATGTTCATATTTAGCAGGAAACATTTATTGCGATCAGCATCTTACTTTAGTCAGTTCGCTGGCATGCAAACACCTGGAAATTAAAGATACAGGTATGTTCATAAATACATATTAATATGCTGAGGTGCTGTCATATGATCCTGTCACCCAGACTTATTGACCAGCCTTTTGCAGTTCATCCTGTCTGGGAGATTAATGTTGGTAATTCAGTTCAATCCAGTTTTAATTATGTGAGACCAAATCAAAACAAAAGTTAGCTCAAGACACTTGAGGTCAAGACCTTACAAAATTATATAGAAAACACCCTAAATGCTCCTTATGCAAGTGCAGAAGGCAACAATGGAGAAGAAAAAACTTCCTTCAACTGAAAACAAAACCAGGCTCAGGTTGGGCAGCCATTCCTGACCGATAACACGTCAGTCGACATGTCAGATTAACTTTTAGTCCTACGTCAGTACTCGCTATTCATCTTCTTGGAATCATGAATATCTGTGCAAAGTTCCATGACAAACTATGCAGTCTGCACCAAAGTGATGATTGTGATGCTGTACTGCTTGTACAGCTACAGCTATCCACTGTATAACAAATGCCAAAAGTAGACTGTAAATATTAGTTAGTAAATGTACAAATGTTTTAACAAATGTGACAATGTGCAGCTCTAAAAGTGACCAGCTTGGTTACACCTAAATGGACCGCTGAACTGTTTTTCATCTGATTTGCGCTTAAATTCACAGAGTCAGCGCTTTGCAAACATTTAGCCTCTTTAAAAAGCAACACATTTTTTTGTTATTATCAGATTTCACTGTGTTCCCACTAAGTTTTTGTGTGTCATAGAGATGAAACATTTCTCATCTTTGAACTGCACCCAGAGACAAGGACTGAAATGATTATGTTAAGCATGGGAGTCATTAATGTGGCGAATGGACATTCTCCTGCTGTGTCAATGATTTTAAAGCAGTTCAGTGATTGTGCAAGTGTGTTCATACACATGCACACACACACTGAGTTTCTATAGGGAATTGAGGCCTTTTATAAGAAAGAGACAGATGAACAGCTCCATGCACACACACGCACACACACACACACGCTCAAATGTTTATATGCACACACTCACTCTCTTTCTCTTTTGCTCTTTCACACACACTTAAACACACATTGTTCCTTTGGGATCTGAGCTTATTCATAGTCTTATTATACCAAGGTTTTCAGGTTTTCTCTTTTGATGTGTCATTGTGTTTCCCCAGCCTTTTAGGTGGTTTTCTTCTTTTGTGAGTAACGTTTTACACACACACACACACACACTCTCTCTCGCTCTCTTTCTCATACACACAACCGCTCCCCACTGCCCTCCAAAACACCCACTTCACCTCCAGTATCCCCTATGGCACTAATGATGCCATGTTGTACATTTGTCTAATTTTCTGAAACATTCCCCTGCCTCTGGACTTGCAGACTTGCTCCGGCAGGTTCTGTACGTTACTCTGAGCTGACTGGTTCCAGATTTCTGGAGATGAATCACGGTAGGTTGTGCGTGAGAAGAGCCAGCAGTTTGTTAATTTCTTTCAAGGTTTGTTTGTCTTACTTATCCATGTGCGCTTGAGTCTGACGCAGCAGGAGAATCTGAACAGTATGTGTGTGTTGTAAAATTCCTCTAGAGGATAATTTTTTTATATTATACATCCAGTTTAAAGTGATTCTGACACTCACTTCACCACCTCATTGCTGCTGTATAGCTATTAATTCGAAATGACATTTTGACTCTCTCATTTTACTTACATTTTTTATTTTCAAGACAACATTTGGGATGTAAAATATGTAATATGCTCTTAAACACTTTAAATTACAGGATCTTCACATAGTTTTAGTATATGTTGCAAATACAAGACTCAATCTGAGTTTTCAGTACCACTGTGGTTTCTTTCCTGATTCCCCATGCAAGATGCATATGCAGATTGCACATGAGCTCTTGTGAAAATAAAGGCACTTGTGGTGAAGGGTCTGAAAAGTCTCCTGAAGTGGTAGACTCTGCCGCCTAATTAACATGCCATAGGTGTTAATTGGCAGCTGGCAGCAGCCAAAGCAGTAGCAGGTGAGCACCAGTGCTTCTTGAACTTAGATGCACTGAATAGCACGAGGAGTCACCGGAGGTTTATACGGCAGCGATTTGCAAATCAATGCCCATGGCTGGAGGTTAATTTGGATGTGGAGAAGTCTGACATCATGTTTCCAACCTCATTCAGGAGGTTAAAGAAGCATTTCCCCTCTTTTTAGTTTTGTGCATAGGGAATTATGACAATGTTACCACACACACTTATCCAGTTATCCCACACTACAGGATAACTGCCTTTAAATTGTTTTGGAAACCATTGATCAGCATACATTTTGATGTGGGATAATGTAATTGTGCTGTTATCAGAAAATACATTTTCTTTTCTGCATCAGTGGTATAAACTTGAACTCCATCTGTTATGTGATCCACCTACTCACATCTTAGAGTAATAACAGTTGAAGGAAAGAGAGAAGCCTTCATATGACTGGAATGCAGAGGATTAGCACTTTCATTAATATGGAATAACAATGTGAATTATAAATGCAATTCGACTCTAGATAGGTACACATCTGTCATTAAATCCATTAAACAGGTAACCACATGCTGTTTTGCAGCAGCTCAAAACCACTGCCTTGTGGCAGCTCCTTTATTGATTTTTTTTTTCCTGAAACAGAGCAAACACATCAAATTAAAATCAATTTCAATCAAAATCAACGTCACTTGCAGATTTTCAACATCATACTTTGCATAACATAACCTGCATCGAAAAGTGAATTAAGAAGCAGCAACTTTTACTGAGTTTATTAGGATCACACCTCTTAATCTGAAGTTGAATATACATCTAGCTCTCCCAGACCTAAGCCTCGGCCTGTCTACTTAAAGTCTTGTCGTATTTTTCCACACGTGTCCTGTCTTTATGTGATTGTTAAGAAGCTTTAAGGTCCCAACTTCTCTCGGCAGGGAGAAGACTTTTCTCAGCTCTGTCTCGGCCTCCTCCCTCCGCCCCTCAGGGGAGTTGTGGCCCACATTCACAGCCTCCCTGTGGACACTGAGCTGCAGTTTAAGAACCTGACCAGTCAATTAGGAGACAAAACAACAACTGGCTGCAACCACGCACAACCATCGTGTGTAGTCGTGATCCAACAAAAGTGACGATGCACGTATGAAATATCTAGACTGCACCGGGGATTCATGTTTGTCAGGAATTATTTAAGAGCCAATGAGTATAAAGCACTAGATTCATATTTTTTTATTACATTAAATATACATTTGCTGTTCTTTTAAGACTGTCATCGCATATTACATGTAAAATTATTACACAGACACGTTTTAAAATTTACAAATTGAAAAAAAAAAACAAATAAATTTAAAAAAAGACTGAACTTTCACCATGAGGTCAATCCATAAAATGTTGCTTTGTATAAAAATAAAATAAAACATATGTTAAATATTAAAAAGAAAGGCCTACAAAGTGTTCCTATTGCTCAAAATTTAAAAAACTAGAAGCAACATGTCTCCACTTAAAAGTCCTTATTCCTGCGCAGGAGGTTTCCACATCACATTTGTGCAAGTCGCACATGAAACCACAACTGGCATCCAAACGAAATCGTGCTCGCAAGTGCGCGTTAAACCCGGCGAACTAAATGAGCACAGAGAAACTTTCTCCCTGCAGCAGCTCAGTTTTAAAACTTCGTTCTGGGGTCAGACTCTCTGCACAGTGAGGTTCAAACATCAAAGTGAGGTAAAACAAGTAACATGAACATTATTGTTATATTTCAGTTAAGAATCTGATGTTCCCAAGCTGTTTATAGCTGTTGTTGTTATTATTTTGTTTGGCCTTTCTTTAAAACGCATAAATAAATCTATTGGGGTGGATGCATGGATGAAAAACGCAACTCTAATTTGCCCTCTAGGATGTTGTGATTAATTTGTCTTGGTATGTTTTTTTAAGAGGACGTTGTCTTTACTTTTTACTTTCGGCCTCTTAACACCTGCAGCCAGCAGCATCATAGCACCGCCGTATGTTTCAGTCAGTAGCAGCTTAGGCCTCCCTGAAGCACAGTTGTTGTTTGAATACGTGGAGGCCGAAAAAGTTTGCCAAGACCCGGTGTCAACTTTGCACACTATCAGGAATAAAACTGATTTCATAAATAAATAAATAATTTTCCTCGAGGATGGTCACTCACAACTTCTACACACATTTTGCCAAAGGTTTTGGGAAAATTATAATATTATTGATAAATACCCATAAGAAATATAAACATAATTCGTGCTCCTAAAACCCTGCAGCTCTGATGAGAGTTCTTGCTCCTTTTGTGCAGCTTTGATCTGATGAAAAAAGTGACTCTTACATACTGCGTTTGGCGGTGAAGGAAAGGGGACCAGTTTCCTTAGCTTTGGGGCAAAACACACTCGTCTCTTTCATCAATTAGCCTACCTCCCACCACGACTAAGCCGCACATGGAGTTTCCCCAAAAACATATTTAGTTCAGTTCATGGGAAAACAAAACATCCATTTTTAAACAGATTTTTCATCAGCTTGACTGTTCGGCATTAATATTTTACTTGTGATGCTAAAGCCAAGCAACACAGTTTAGACCAGTGAGTCAGATATGTTTGCTTCTGAGCATATGAGCCGAAATGAAAATAAATCTGTTCAGCCACTCCAGGTGGCGAGTTTCGTCAATTTATTAAAATGCAACATTTTGCCAATCCTCTTGCACGGAAAGCATTGTTTCTCTTTTCGCAGGGCATTATGAATAATTAGAGGCCAAACACACAATCATGCTTAAAGGACATCAGGAAAGACCTGCTCTGCGCTCTGCCGCGGTGCCAAACCATAAACCATAAGCAGCTGTGAGCGATCAATTATTAATAAATACCCGTCGCGCATGGGCGACGCTGACTGTAGTTATGGGATGGATGTCTTCCCGCGAAAGTCTATATTGACAACAGGGAGGCGTAAAGGAGGTACTCTACTCAATACTTTACTCGAGTGGAACAAAACGCACAAAACGCTGTGCATTAAAAATGTTACCGAAGCAAAAGGATGATTTTACAACATATTCTACTTGGAGAATTTAAAGTTAAAAGACTCCATGCAGGAAAACGAACAGTGTGTATATTATTAAACTACTGGAGATTAAAGTGTGAGCAGATGTTCTTACTAATCAGCTAATATCATCTGAGGTGAATTGATAAA
>OMLM01000943.1:161021-186856 GCA_900302695.1 Helostoma temminkii | reverse complement strand
AAAAAAAAAAAAAAATTTAAATTAAATTAAAAGCTGCAGTAAAATTGAAGTATTGAACTGTAATTAGTGTACAAATAATCAAAACAATATAATTGACTATTGCAGTACTCAAAGTCACTTTCCACCACTGAAGACTCCACCTGAACAGGTAGGTCATACTTTAAACCAGGATTTAAAAAGAACAAAATCTAGACTGACTCATTTGTCTTAGTCCAAGTGTGATAAAATAAATATTAGTCTCAATAAAAGTAGGAAAACGGACACTTTCATTTTAACTGATTTTGTTGCAGTGGCCCTGTAGATGTTTAAAAAGGCTGTGCTCAGGAATAAGTCCAGGAAAATGGTATCACAGCTTCCCTGGCTTCACTCTCTCAGAGCTGCAAAACTCCTTCTAATCAGACCAGTTTGCAGAGTTTGAACTGGAAAGGCTCCAGTCTGCAGGTTTACCTCAGCTGAACCAGGAAAAAAAGAAACCTTGTGGGTCCAGTATTGTGACTGCTTCGCTTCGGGAGACTATATAAAACATTCAAAACGTATAAAATATGACTCACTTGAGAAACATCAAACGGCCTGATGCTCGATCTATCCCCTAAATCAGATTAGTTTACAGCCTTTAAAAAAATCACTTATAGTTATGTTGCTGCAGAAAAATACAGCTCATTAAATAGTTTTGAATTTTAGATATGAAATAATTTCTTTAAACCATTACTCCACTTTAGTCTCACAACTAAAAGTTCTCTTTAATTGCATCATTTGTCACCAGGTGTTTGTGACAGAAGGCAGTGTCGTGTCTGTTTTTCAGTGATTTGTCAGACACTTGTTTCTAATTTCTCAAACACATAAAACGACATCAGCGACGATCGCTTGGCGGATTGTTTTATTTGTCCTAAAGAAAGGTTTTAAAGGTGGCTAAGAGGGTAAAATAACTTGTAAAGTGAGCGCTGCGCGCACATTCGCAGAAATTCAGTGGCGAGATTTTTATACTCTTTTTAGTACGTGCACGGTGATGTTAGGCTGAAGGCTGTGACAAAGCGTTAAGGAAATTCCTTTTTCCCTGTGGGAGCCCACGGGTGCCTGCTCACAGAAGCGAACTGCTGTAGTTTGCAAGAAGAAACATTCCCAAGATTTCTATCGGTGAAATGATCCAGTCGATGCAGTCCTGGTTAACAGATGACTCCAGGCCATCTGATACGTTTCTGCAGCCAAATAGCGACTTTGCCGGCTACTCTGCTGAAAAGATAAGGTGCGTTTGGGAAATGTTTGTTTCTGTGTTTAGTCAGATTTAATGACAACATAAACTTATCTCGAAAACCATAATGAATGGCCATTAGAACTACAAAGGTTTCCAAATGGTGCGCGTTCAAGGGAATATTTTAGTGTCATATCAAAATTACAACTCGAGTAAACCAATTTTCTCCACACAGGAATAAACACAGACTCAAGTGAACCGCAAAGATCAAGCTCAAGGAATATCACAAAGTGTTTTCCAAACTGCAGCAGACTTCTTGAGCAATTAAGAGCGTTTGGCTTTGAATGGTAAAGGAAATAGCTTTCCTTGCTGTTAAATGTCACCAGAAACGCGCCTGGGGCATAAAGTGACCACTTTGTTTTTGTTTTGTGTGTTTAAATCTCTCTCAGTTACAGAGTTTGTGATATCACTGCAGAGCACGGGAGGTTAGGTCAAACCAAAGTCAGTCTAGTGTAGAGTGGAAACTGCATCTTAAATATTAAAAATATTGATATATTATAGTATCTATATATATATACTGATATGAAGATGAATGTTAGAGTAATAAAGAAGTTATTTAAATGGTTTAAAGGCCTTAGAGCATTTGGCATTAAAATAGAGACGTTCTCTCATCCCTAAGTGAACTGGGGTGAGACCGAAGATAAAATGCCTCAATACCGATTGTATTTTTAGTTTTTGACTCAGAGCCACGAACCAAATGCTTTATACGCACCTCTGTGTTTTCAGTTTTTGATTTGTGCTGTTATCAGACCGGCGGTGTTGCTATTGTAGCAGTAGTTCTTCTTTGATTTTGACCAGTTCAGCTAGTTCTTATGAACTCCTGATTGTGAACTTGATTTTATTTTTAAACTTGGACAAACAAATCTTTAACGCCACCTTAAGCTGTAATAAACCAAAGTCATGAGCATAAAGAGCAGTTTCTGCAGGAATTCCCCCAGGTCAGAGAGAAAGCTGTATTTTGAGGACCTACTTAGCAGCCTTTGCCTCACTGGCCTTTGACCCCAGCCAGCCCTCTTTAGTGAAGCAGCATAATCCACCTAACATGGATTTAAACAAACGGTGTAATCCATAACACTCAGCACTTGCTCACCGTCTCATTCAGGTTTTGAGCCCTGCTGCTGTTATGACCGTGTTATTTTGAGTGGGTGATTCGTCTCATGGATCAGGCCAACAGACAGTTCTTACTGTAATTTCACGTGTAATTCCATGCAGTGACATCCATTTTAAATGAGAATGAGTGATCTGGATCTGTGAGGTTGTCGCTCTGCAAGTCACACTCTTGTATTGTAAGTTCAATGTGAAAATGTAAGCATGTGAACTGTGAAATGTGGTCATTCTGCTTTCCCAGTGCGCAGTCCGGCCGGCTCTGTGTTTGCTTCAGTACAGCTGTGTTTGTGGCCCTTGCACCTCTGCCCTAGTCTGCCTCCCCGCAGCTTCAAGCCTCACTGACCCCCCCTCCCTTCCTTAAAAAAGTTCATCAATATTTTGGTTGACCTTTGACTTGGCCTGCACAATTAAACAATGGGATTTTGGGTACACTAAATGGCCTGGCTTTGCTACAGAGGGCAGACTAATGAGAGGATGTCGTCTTTAGTTTATAGTTCAGTCCAGAAAGCAGTGGAGCGGGAAAACAAACCGACGTTCCGTTAAGCTGCCTCACGCAAACTTTCGAACTAGAAGTACTTGGAATCAGACTGAGCTTTCCAGTGTCATTTACCTTCACTCATATAACCCCACCCATCCACCTTCAACCAGTCCTCCAAGTTTATCTTGCTCTGGTGTCTGAGTTTTCCCCTTTGTGATGTCTCTAAGTTGCAGTTCCATTACCAGTTTACCCCTGTTTTCATGCAAACATTTTGCAGGTTTACATTAGCAGAAGTAGACGATGCCAACAGTACTGTACTCCATGTGCTGTCTTTGTTACTGTGTGTGTGTGTCTGTGTGTGTGTGTGTGTGTGAGACACAAAGGCTGTTTTTTGTATGTTTAGCTGTGTTATTTATGTACTTTTCCTTTGGTTTTGCCAGTATTGCTTTTTCAGTTTCCCAGCTGGAATATCAATTGACTGCTGAGATACATTTTTTTAATTACATATCTGACTATGGTGCTCCATCACCAGCAGTCACAGGTATAAATTCACTTTTACTTAAAGGTTTTCTCATTCACTTTGGCTCAATTCTCTGATGAGAAAAGCATTTTTCAAAAACAATTGGAGCAAAGTTTATTGCATGCTTGCAAAAGGTAGTGTCCTAAAATATTTGATTTACATTTCAAAGCCTAGTTTATGTCTCAGTTAAATTAGCCACTGCCACCAAAATGAAAAGTTGTTTTCTTATTGTCTGAGCCTTACTGGTCAAAATGTATGGATGCTTAATCACCATGATGGTCACACATTACAAATATGATTGTTGCAAATTTTCATCTTTATGGGAAAGCAAAATCTAAACAAACAAAAAAACCTTGCCATAAAAATGAAAAAAATAAATAAATAAACAATACAGCGGTCTAGTAAAACAAAACAAAATTAAAATCTTTTACAGTACAAACTATATAACACCATAAGTTCTCATTTTTGTTGATATCTTCTCGGCCTTGTTCGTCCAGACAGATATGTTTGTCAGCATCAAGTTTCCTTGTGTGAAATTTCCCTGTGTGGAAAAACCATGCAACCATTGCTCACCTGTGATGTCCTCCCATGCGACATTCATGTCAATGGAGAAATTCGATTCTATGGCCTGTGGATGGATGAATAGCATATTAATGTGTATGTGACAGATTTTGGTAAGTGAACAGTTCATTTTGGAGCCTGATTCTTAAACAATGAAAACATTTTTGTAACACATGAAGAGTTTGACAATCTCACTGAAAATCAGTTGTGATCAGTGACACGTATATACAGAATGTACAGAATTGTCCTCTTTTCCACACATGTACTAAAACAATGCAATTTGCTTGAATGAATGAGAATTACTACTCTACTAGTTTTTATACATAATGTCTCTGATAGGAAATAAATCAGACATATTCTTGTTGATTAAACTAGTGGTTTTTTGGTTTGTTTGGCTGTAAAATGAAGCAGCGCAGTAAGAGACAAACCCAAATCCAACTGCTGTTTAATTGTTAATTAATCACTCATCCAGTTATATAGATATTCTTACACTGACATTATGAAGATTGAGAACATTTTGCACATGATCAGTGTACTTACAGATCCTCTCCCGACTAATATGAAGACATTAAAATACTTGGAGTAATAATTGTCAACAAATATGTTTGTCCACAAAAACATGTGGTTAACTTTATTTACTGCATCTCTCACATTCAAAAAATCTATGCATATGCAAATATTTTATATTTCAAATCATAACTGAATACAAAGATAAGTCTATTCTCAATGTTTGTGCACTAGAGGTTGTGTTTGCATCATGAGTTGTGTATTAGATCATAACAGGCTTTCAGGCTGCTGCTTTTTGTAATGCTAAAACTACATTGTTTTGAACAGTGAGTGCAGCCATAGAGCAGTACCTTCAATATGATGGATTGGCATTAAACTAGAGAGGTTCTTGAAGAAGAAAGGGGTATTCCGAAGCGAACTGGGGTGAGACAGATGATATAATGCATAAATATTAACAGTATTATTAGTTTTTGACTCAAAGCCGCAAATCAGAAGCTCCATGTTTTCAGTTTTTGATTTGTGCTGTTATCAGACCAGTGGTGTTGCTATTGTAGCAGTAGTTCTTCTTTGATTTTGACCAGTTCAGCTAGTTCTTATGAACTCCCGATTATGAACTAAATTTGTTTTTTAATCTTGGAAAAACACATCTTTAACAGCACTTTAAGCTGTGACAAACCAAAGTCATGTTCAGAGAGTGCAGTTTCTACAGGAATTGAGAAACAGTGAGTGCAGTAACAATGAGCAAAACACATTTTTACATTATAGAAAGACTTACAATTTAAGTGCTTTTAGGACAAAAGATAAATAACAGCAATGAATACAATTTGTTTAGGTGTTAGCAGGTTTTGATACATTCATATTTTAAAGCTGTGCTCCAAGGACATGTATGCCTATCCTCAGTAAATTTCAATTTTACATGTAGACTTCATTATTATGACATGCCTATATCTTTAATTTGTGTGTGTGCAGATATACAGCATAGTCACATGCACATAATTTTATTTAAAATAATTAATACTTTACCACTATTTATTGCCAAAATGTAGTTTAAAAAGTTAATAACCTATATATGAAATGAAAATTCTGCATTCTGATCATTTTCTAGAATGAAGCTGAGCAGGCACTACTCTGCTCTTAAATGATTTATTGGGGCATCAGCTGTATGTTTATATAGTATAATGGCACTGAATCTATCAATGCCATAATATTGTCACAATGGAAACATATGCCATTACTGTTATATATCTAAATAGCAGTAATTTTATTACTAAATCCCCTCCCCCCTTATACAAACATACACACACGTCAGCCCTATGGTGCACATACACACTGTGGATCACCATCCATTGGTTAAGTCTTTCGAGGAACCTCCTCCCAGAGCGACAGACTCAATATCTTTCGCTCTAATAATCTCTCACAAACGCTGTGTGTGGCTTTAGTGTCCCTGAGTGTTCTGCGCATGAAATATCTCTTACAGGCATCACCCTATGCCCACACAGACCAATGATCAAACTGTCCACACACCTGTAATACTCGTTCCCCACAGCATTCGAGATTTTTAACATCATCATCTCTTTTCCATATGTGCTTTGTGAAATCCAGTAAAAAATCATCTTCTTAATGTGCTTAAAGAGACCTTCCTTAATTCACATGTTGGATGAGGGGACGGACAGCATGAGAAATAGCAGTGACTAACTAGTAAGATGAATGGACTTGGGAGAGAAGGACTCGCTGTCTAAAAAACCAGAGGCAGGAGCACTGTGTGCGCGTGTGTTTGAGATGGAAACAGACAAGGAGACACATTATGGGATTACAAATGTGATTCTGGGCTAAAGGGAGGTTAGAAGTGGTTGCGAGTGAGAAGAGAGAGGGGGTGCTGACTCGTGAGCCACCTTTCACTGAGAGGCTTCAGTCTAGCCCTGAAGGAGTTTTCACACTTCTGCTACAATAATGCTCAGAGGGAAACTGTGGATGTCAAACAATATAGTCAACAGATTCTTGACGACACTGGTAAAAGGAACGTGAAATATTTCATGAAGAATGAAAAAAAAACTAAACAAATGTCTCTTTTTTTGGCACATTGTGACAACGGGTTGGAGCCTTAGAGTGGATGATTTGCTGGCACCCAAATGGGTTTATTACTACTGAATCAGTCACAGCAGTATGACACCGCACTCCATTTCACACACCTCTGTTCCAGCTGCTAAGCTATTTAGAGACCTCTTCTTTGCAATACAAGCAGCTTACAGTGTGGCCTATGAAGTTGAAAAAACACACCTAAAAGTGTTCTCATTCCAAAAGTGAACAATTTTTGTAGGTCATTGTCATCAATCTACTAATTTTGTTCAAGCAGTTTGGGAATTGTGCTTATTTGCTTTCTGTCTCCCCCATTTACTTCACACTTATGTTTCTTACTCCTACTTTTCCAAATGTTGAACATAGGCTTGGTCAGTTTTTTCTTCTTAGCCAAAGTAAGACAAATGCATCAATGTCTTCATCAATGTCCAATATAATAAAAGTTGAGATTAGCTTAGTTTATGGAATCTGCGTGATTAATAGGTATTAGGTAGTAATGAGTCAGGAAATGAACCAGTACTCATAGTACACTAAACTTCATGTAGAAATAAAAACAGTCCAATTAGCACATGCAGCCATGGTGAACAGCCAAAGTGGCTGAATCCCAATATGTACATTAATGTGAAAAAAATGGAACCATGGAAAAGTAGGTTTCTCTGAAACAGATTATGAATCGGTGTGTTGTGCTTTACAGTGTTCGGAATTTCCAAACAGAACCGCTGTTTTATTGTTTTCCATACTGCTGGGGCAGCAAGCTACTGGAATCATTCTACTTTTAAACCAATTGTTAAAATTTGAAAAATGCACTTATTCACTTTCTTGATGGTAGTAAAATGAGAAGATCATCTATTTAATATCAAAAATGTTCAACCATTCCAACGTGTGCATAATGTAAATGGATCATAAATGTGCAGAATTAGCTTAAAAGTAGCAGAACAGCAGCACATTTTGACCTCAAAATAATCTTTCATAAATGAAAACATATGCAGTCGGTCCTTTAAAGAGAAAAATGATTGAGGGTAGCAATTGAAAGAGGAAGTAAAAAAAGGTCAAAAGTGATCTTTATTTTCTTAAGCATCTCTACCTCTGCTATTAGCCAGTTGTAGTTTCTTAACCTTTTTGGTCTTGCATCAAGGGCCTGCTCAGCTGAATCCCCCCCAACCAAAATTACAGCATGAGGTCACTGCTCTTTGGTAATGAACTCAACAACTGAGGAAAAAAAGGGGTTAGCAACAAGATTTCAAACCTTTGAAGAGCCTAGCTTGGTATAGAAATAATAATAAAAAAATCAAGTAAATTATATTTACTGAAGTATGTTAGAGCATGTTAAAGCCAGAAACCTCAAAGTGGGAGGACTATAGCAGGAGTTTTATGGAAACGGCCGGTTTCGGAATTCTTGTGATATTCCCAAGGAGCTAAAGATAGCAAGGCTGTAAAGTACACATGAATGCTTGTGTGCAACAAAGACATACACACATACTGTATAGTACTTCACAAGCTTAAAGTTTGTTCAGATAGGTACCTAAAATATCTGATCTGTTGCATTGTTTTTACAATCACAGTCGCTCGCCTTCTAATTATGTGATCTTGCAAAATGGTTGTGGTGTTGCATAAATTGTATATTATAAAGACAACAGCGAGCAGAAAACACCAAAGAGGAAGAAAAAATCATCACTGTTCTCAAACTGGTGTAGGACAAGAAAATTCCAAACTTTACACTTGGCTGGTTATGATAGCAGCGTATGATGGTGGGAAGTTGTGTATTTTCATCGTGCTGCGTCTGGTTTTTAACATCCTCAAAGTACAGGTTCCTTTGCTTTGCTTGTGGTTCAACTTTGTCCAACAGTTTCACTTATGAGGCTTTTAAAACAAACGTCTCGGGGCATCGTTTCAACCACTGAACCTTCATTTGCAGCACCTTCTCTCTGAACTGTGACATACAGTACATTTTCTATGATTTAAAAAACTGCAGTTAGTCCATGTTGTATATCCTCTCAACAACAGAGATACACACTGTATTTCCTCAGCTGTGAGGCAGACTGTGACTCATCAGTTGTGTGTCATTATGCCTCCCATACAGCTGACATACTGCTGGGTGGTAAATTTGTAAAAATGTTATTTATATAGTAGGATCAACATTGCAATAGGTCTGCTACAGCAGCAATAACCACTACTGGTACTGGGGAAAATAAGCAGAATTTTTTTTTTTCAAAACAAATTTTATATAATAATATAATGGATACGTTTTGTTTAAACAATACTGAAGTGCTTAGTGAAAGGAGTAAAAACATGAGAATACAGACAGAAAACCTAACAGAGGACCATTACAACAAGAAAAACAGACACATCACAATAAATAAGGCACAAATAGGCAATAAATAAAGTTTAAAACAAAATGACCAAGTGACATTTTATAAGAACAAGACAAAAATGAGCTCCATCCTCTTCAGATTTAAATTTAGTTGGTGAGACAGATCTTGGTCAGGTACCCACAGGGAAAATGCTTTGCAATAAGTTTAGGGCTTTGCTGAGAAATGGTAATTAAAATAATTAAAAAATTGATTTTATTTTAAGGTGGTTACCAAAATAATGGGGCTGAGTAATGTTTGCTTGTTCCAGGCATTGGATGCGGTGGTCTTCAGTACACACGCGGGACAAACAGCCACCATCAGAGATTAACCCAAAAAATCCATTACAACATGTTGTTTCAATGCAGTAACAGTCACCCTGTAATGGGGCTGTCTACAATAGAAGAAATGACCATGACTGAAAATGGCAAAATGCTACTTGTTCAGAAAGGAGTTTTAAGGCTTTGCAGCTACTCCTGCGAAATAGATATGTTTTAATTCTCTGTGGGAAGTAGTGATCCTGTAAAAGTGAAGCTGCAACAATCAGTGAATTACAGTGAAAAAAGTTGATGCATCCGGCATCCTGTAGGCTATCAAGATATTTCTCCTTTCTTGTACAGACCTGATTACAGTTGTTCTATCAAACGTAGACATTTGGTGCAGATATGGTCAAAGCAAGTAGTACCACCAACTACAAACTTACTGAAATTTGGTTTAACATGTGGGGAAGAAAGAACAGGAAGAGAGAAAATAAGAAATAACAAATAATTTATTAATGATACATTAATTTTTTTTTTAATAAAATAAAACAGTGTTTTGACGGCCATATAAAATATTTATATCCTATTATAACTTTTAAGTTTGCACTGGTGGTGGTGAAGTCTGCCATTCACATGCTGGCTTCAAATTACCTGCTTGAACATGAGGGATTCACAGGAAAAAGATGTGAGCAATTTTGTTTAATTGATGCAGACAGGAAACAGTAAACAGTGAGACAGTGGACAGCCCCACTGCTCCTTCTTCTGCTGCTTCACATTACTGTAAAAGCATTTAACTGGTGAAACTCAGGGTGACTTTGATTGAGAAGCAGCTACGTACCATGGTTAGTGTCGACCGCGATTGTTTTTCAAATGTGCATGTGGAAAACAAGACAATGATCTTGCTGTATTTTTTTTCAGAAAGAGCAACCACTGATGGTGATGTGTTAGATAAAGAATTGCAGCTGACTGTCTGTATGCTTCCAACTCCTTGGCAAGATAACAAACCCCTGTTCCTGTGCATCTTCTGTGACAGGTCTTCTGTTAAATTTAAAAGTAGCTACACAGGGAATGTTTGCATCACTCCTTTAAGAATGAATGTTGTCAAATCCGTTGAATCAAAGATTCATATCATTAAAACTTCAATGGTATTTTGGTCCTGAGACCTTCATCAGGTAAAAATCAGTTAATCACATCATACTTCCTGCACACCTGTAAATATGACAATGGTATGTGAGAACCTTTTGGTAATTGATCCCTGTAGGGACTTTAGCACCTGAAATCAGCAAACATCAGGTCATGTAATATTACCAGTGTTCTGGAATCAGTTTGAGAAACACGGCAGAGTATCATTTTTGTAGTGGAACAAGTTGCAATATGGACATCTGGACTTGACATACTGCAGAGAAGGAATTGATTAGTGGACAAAGAAGTTTAAAAGAGTGAAAATATATGTACAAAATTCATGGTTATTATAGTGGTTTTCAAGTCAAGCACTGTCATACTGCACCACATGATAAGATTGGCCTGTACTGTAAATGTGGCAATATATGGAGTCTATCAGGATACACTACATCTTTGATTTATAACACTATAAAAATGACCTCTCAACAATGGCAACAATACAATAGTATATGATGCATGCTGCAATGAAACCTCTACGTAAATAACTATTGATTGTAATGCATCATACTTTAAAGGTTATTACAATCTAAATCATCAATAAGTATTCCTGAGGTGTTTGTAATTCCTTTTTTATTTGTGTCCAAACTGCACAAATTCAAAGTAGAAAAGTGGTATCAGTTGTCACATTGTCATACGTCACATTATCTCTGATTGCATGAAAATCAATTCAGCAGAACCAGGTTTTTTATTTTTATTTTTACATGGCATGGCACCACCACTAGTCCATTAACAATTCAGTCAGTGTTGCAGATGTGTTATAGAAGTTTTCAACAGTTTTGACTCAGGTTACTTTACTTGAAACAGGCTGTTTAATAGACTTTGCACATCTACCTCTGGAGCTCTGAAATCTTTTTCTCAAACTCTCCATGACATGTAAACACAGATTGATATTATACATTGAACCAGCTGCACTTCCCTTTAAATGTTATGCAGATAAACTTATAGGAATGTATGACCTACCTTCACTTGTTACACTACCATCTGCACTGGCACCACAAGCCACGCGAAAACAAAATAATACATTAGTATGGCTATATCCTGAATCTACTAAGTTGATGGCTCAAGCTCAAATTCTGCAGCACACACACAGAGAGACATGTGCTAAATAAAGGAAGTCAGAAAGACTATGTAAGACATGTTTTATGCAGACCTAAAGAGGAAATAAAGAAGAGATATTGAAATATTTTTTGACCCATGCTAGTGATAGCACCACTCCAGTATGATAAAGTGTTGAATTGTGGGTGGTCAGCCTGTACGCCACACCTCACTCAGACTCCTACCCAGCACACTCCCTTTGGAAAGAGATGGAACAAAGCATGATGCATGTATATGCAAGCAATCGTACACATGCAGTAGATTAGTCAAAACACGATGATGAGCAGTTGTTCACTTGTGGGACATGCCATGAGTTAGCAAATTCTTTCCTATGAATGTGAACATGTCGTAAGATATCACCAACCTCGTTTGGCTCTTTGTCTAATCCTGCACGTACAACTTTAATGACCTCAGCTGTAAAAACAAAGTGTACGCATCTCCTCCACCGCACCCTGTCCTATGGTACATCCCCCAAGGCTGATGTTGGCGAGAGAGTTGGATTTGGGGGGATCCAGATGCTTGGTTTGAAGGAAGCTAAATAACTTCAAGGTTCACTTGGTTAAGCGCTGTAAGACATACTTCAACACTTCCTTCACTCTCTCCCTCTCACTCCTGGCGGGTGTGCCTCCACTGTATGTTTGTCTAAGGCAGTGTGAGAGAGTGAAAGTTTGTGTTATTCTTCAGTGCATATCAATCCTTCTACATTTATGTAGCCAAAAGGTGTCTTGCTGAAACAAAGAATATCAAGACTCAGGTGTATTATGATGGGATTTTAGAGCGAGGAGAAGAAAAAACAAACAAGTAGAGAGGGGGTGAATAGAAATGTTATTGTGTGTGAGTGTGAGTAGAGTAGTTAAATGCTTCCATTGCTCTCTCTTTCTCTCTCCCTCTGCCCCTCAGGCTCTATAAAATAGCAGTGGATAGCAGTTCGTCCCTGTGGAGCATCACTAGGATAAACACACACTCATGAATGGCTTGCATTGAGCCAGGCCTGTAAGGGGATGCAGGGGAATACAGGGGTCACTAGTGGACCCCTCCTACCGGGGAGAGGTCACCACACTGACTCCCCTCATAGCAGCACCAGACAAGGATGAAAAAGTCTTTGGTAAAACCCTTCTCCATTCCTCAGCTGCCATCAGTCCTTCATCCCGCGATCCATTCCTTCTGAATCCCTAAAGAGTGAATTGGTAGCCCGATGAATCCCCCTGCTCAGCTACTGAGAGACTGGTTATTTGTTTAGACTGGGAAAGTCATTAAGTATTAACGAGAGAGTATCAATCTGTCAGGCTGTTCAACTGCAAGCTTGAGCTGCTCCGAACAGGAAATCAGTTAACAACTACAACAACTTGCTTTCTTTTAAACAAGAACATAAGTTCTTGATAGTTTTCTAGAGGACAAAACACAACGGCAAACTTAAACTCTGTATCCTCTGCAATACATCCATTACCCAATCACTTTTCCTGTTAAGGGTCGTGGGAGTGCTCGAGCGATTCCTGGGCTGTCCTTAGGCAAGAGGCAGAGTGTACCCTCGACAGGTTGCTAGTCTATCACAGGGCTGACATATAGATACAGACAACCATGCACACTATTGGCAATTAAGAGCCACTAATTAACTTAAATGCATGTCTTTGGACTGTGGGAGGATGCCAGAGTTCCTGAACATGGGGTTCCTAAACATGGGGATTCTAATCCTGGTCCTTCTAGCTATGAGGCAACAGTGATACACCACAGTGCCTGAAGTTGAATGCATAGCTCAGATCCTACGCTACTGGATGTCATCAAAAATGTGGTACTGACACTGACAAATACAAGTATATTCTCGCTGAGGGCTAAGTGAGAGCACTGATACCATCATCACATCTCTACTGACATTAGGGTGACTAGTACAAGGGTATTTTTAGGTTTTTTCTTTGTTTGTTTTTTTACTTTTGGATAGAGTTAAGCCACTAAGTTTCTGTTTCATCTTGCATCGCATAGCCTCAGTTAGTAACAGATAACATCTGTGGAAACATGTCTTTGATACATAAATTAAGAAATACAATCCCTACTTGAGAATAATGAGTAAAACATTCTTCTTTTCATCCAGGTTATTAGATGAGTGTTTAAGGATACTGGGAATATCTTCAGTTGTACCTCTGTGGTGTTGCAAATCATTGGAGTTTTTGAGATCCAGATTTCTGGATAAATGTCTTATCCATTATCTAATGCTTAGCACTGTGACTAAAAACCAACAGTGATACACGATGGCAACAAACTAGAGGTAAGCTAACAGCCTTCTGAATCCAGCTACATATTTACAGACATGAGAGTGCATTAACCATCTGATCTAACTCACAGCAATAAAGAAAATCATCTTTTTACCCAAAATGTCAATTGATTAGTTTAATAGCAAATTGAATTCTTCAGTGTGATTGAACCACACTGAAACATAACATAAGTTGATTAACAATCTTTTTCAGAGAAATCTGCATTTCCTGATATGCATTCAAGACTCTTTGGCATGACAGCTTTTATTTCTACTCTACATGAAGTTAAACTGTATGAGCAATCAGTTTTTAGACATTTACTGGGAACTGCCTCTTGATCTCATAGTCTCCATAAATTAAGCTACTCACAACTTTTATTACTGTACTTTTGAACTGCACAATGAGCTACAGGAAAGGCATTGATAAATTTGTCTGACTTGTAAAATTTCCCCTAAAATTGACCTATTCTATTCAACAGTTGCAAATGTAGGAGGAGGGGAGATAAGTATGAGACACATGGGGGAGGAAATGTTCCACAGTGAACAAATAACCAGCGCTCAGATGCACAGATTTATGTGTTTGCTCTGTGACTTCATATCACCATGCAACCAGCACTGACTTTCACTCATGCTCCCTCACTGACATGCAGTAATCCTATCCCCTCTAATGATGTCAAGAAAATTGAAATATACTGATTTATATGTGAGTCCCTACCACCTCATTTGACCTGAGTGCAGGATAACAGGAGAGGATGGAGAGAGGGCGAAAGGGAGACAAGTATAGAAAGTGAATCAGTTAAGCTACTGTAAAATTGACCAACCACAAAGGCAGAAAGAGAAGTTACAGCTGTTGTAGCAGTTACAGATATTTTTATCTTGATTTTAGAATTTGTTGATCTGGATGTTTTATGAGTTTTAGAGGTATTTCCAAAGCTTTTCCCCATAAGCTGTCTTACTTATTGTCAAAATTTTCATCTATATTTATCTTGCACCTAATATCTTTGCTTTTATAACAAGAACCCACTCTGTAATCCAGTTTTGTTGAAAGTTTCCAAATGTTTTATTCTACTATGTTTGAGTTGGCTGCTCTGGCTGCAGTTCTGCACATGAATCAGCCGCTGAAGACCATCCGGGGCATTGTTTGAGGAATGTCCAAGACTAAAGAAACAAACACAGACTTTAAACAAATTTAGATACTGTTATCCCAGGCTTACCATAGAGCAAACCACAATTAAGGAAGCACTGTTCAGCTCAATCTATCCAAAATATTGTTAAAGGAAGATGAGAGCGTATCACAGTGTTTTAAGTGCCATATATAATTAGGCTTAAATGTGTTGTCATTCATTTGGTAGCTTTTTTGTTTGGTTGCATTATTGAAAATATTTAAAGTAAGCATGCAGAGAGAGTTATATGAGCAATAATCTACCTGGAACACCTGATACTAAAAGACCAAAGCTCTCCTGTCTTTTTAAAAAGATACCAGAATAGATCTATTTTAAGACAGTTGCCAAGTTTTTTATAAAAACTGCCCTCACAAATCATTCTGATCTTTTTTCTGCTTTTTTAACGTAATTTTGTTAGAATTTAAATACTTCATATAATTTAATCTCCAGAAATGTTTCAAAACATCCCCCAGGACTGCCGGAAAAATATGAAGATTATGACCTTAAAAAACATTTGTTGTGTAAAAATTTGCACTTTCACAAGTGAAAAACAAATAAATTCAAATCAATCAGTGAAATTGAGTCCTACATGTAGAAGCATTACCTTCTCATTAACATGAGCATATTGAACAGCATTATATTTTCATAAGCCTTCCTAATATTAAAATATCTCCTCAGTCATGTTATCTAATGCAGTTACAGTTGCTGGTCAGTGCTTCTAAAATGTTCACTAATCTGGGAACCCAGTTGTGTTAACACAACAACTTGTAGAAGCCCCATGAAAGTGTTTATAAAAGGCCTGGCCTGAGAGTGCTACGAGAAATGCATTCTGGTTGTTGTAGGATATTTTGCCTTGGAGCAGTTTTCTATGTGTATAAGACACTTGCACATGTCTACTTCAAAAGTAATCTCTGTTAATTAGATGTAATAAACAGTAGACATATAATATATAATTAACAATTAGCAAAACATATCATAATCATCTTTCAAAACACATCATGTATAATATAGGTTTAATTTTAAGTTTAATTGACGTACGTAAACTTCAAAATTGTTCATTGTGCAATGTTTCCATTCTAATTATGAATTGAAATAAGACAGTATAGTTGGCTGTATCTGAGTCAGAGTAACTGCACTGCTTCCTGATAAAAGAGATATTTTGCTGTTTGGAGAAGTCCGCTTGCATAATGATTGCACTGAGTTATTGGATGGTGGTAATTAGTCTTGGTGTTCACATGTACGAGTGTGTGTGCACTGAGGGTATGTGGGTGTGTAAAAGCCACTTTTCCAGCTTTGCCATGTACAAGAGGGCAAAATGGAAGCATAAGTGAGGCACTTTAAGCATAGCAGATAAAACACGTGAAAACCACCCCTAACCAGAGTGATTGCAGATTCAACTGAGGTACACGGAGCGAGTTCAGATTATGGTGATTCAGTAAACACACAAGATGGACCTCTTTACTGCTTTGCGGACTGTCGCAATTTGTGTGAATTGAATAGAAGTGCAGCTCTTTGGTCCTGTTCAGTTATATTTAGCTTACGTTAGCAATGGAATTACAGTGAAATTAAGACGATAAATTGAGTCTCTGCTAACGCTGGAGTTAGGCTACATTTCAGCAGGTCTGCTGCACCATGCTGTGCCCCTGAGTACATATCCAGTTACCTGCCAGTGGAGCCACTTCACATATCCAACAGAGATCTCCTCAAAAATGGCAGTCTTGACCACCCTGAAACGCAGGGGCCACTGGACGACCCCCACAGCAAACTTATACTTTGATAGAGGCCCCAGAATATGTTGTGACGGGGAACAGGAAGTGCCTACTGCCTTGGGAGGAAGTATCAAATAAAACTTCATCTATTTTTCGGTAAGATCTTGCCAGTTAGATTTTTTTATAGTGAGTTTTAACACTAGCGATGCAGACAAAAGGAGGCTTTCAGTTTTGCAGTTTCTTCCCTCCCTTTGAGAGAATCAATATTGTTGTTGCACACCGAGTATATGCTTTCTTTTATTATTTTATCAAACTTGTGCAGGCAAAGAAAGGACTGGGGAAGGGGTTGGTGAAAGGACATCTTTAACTTCTGTCAATCTCCAGAAAACCCTGAGAAATAAGGCTGACACACAGAGACACACAGAGGGCAATGAACCCTCAAGTGCTCGCACACTGTATTTCTTCTCACTCTTTTGCTCTCACAAGATCTCTAATCTATTCTTTTCAAGCATTACAGAGTTGTGATTCAGAGGCGAGTTGACAGTTTAAGAAAGTGTCTTTCTACGGGGTTTTCCTCACCTCGACAATGTCATACATAACCATGCAGTGTCTGATCAGGAAATCAAAGCTCAGATCCTTAATATGTTGCAGAGGGTCATGGTTTTGTCTTTTATGTGGTTCACATTTTGGCAAAGGCTATATGCAAGAGCTGGTGTGTGTTTCCTAAAATCTCTGGATCTAATTGTGGGTCGATCTGTTGCTGTGTGAGAAGAACACGTCTGTCAAATATCAGGACACATTTGGGAAAACTTCCAAAAGCCCGAGAAGGCACAGTGACACAGAAAGAGGTGGGGTGGCTTGATCCAACCACTTAAATCCTCAGCTCTAGCGTCTCTCTGTTCCATTTAGAGATCCGAGTCATCTGCCATAGACACTTTGTGGTCGAGTCAATGAGGCAGAGAGCTGGAGAAAGAGGAGGATGGAAGGAAAGAAATATACAAACAGAAGGGAATGTTCAGGGGGAGGAGAGGGAAAGGATATTTAGGGAAGGAAAAATGAGGAGTGAATGGGCCTACATGGGTGGCTTCCAGTTCTTATGTGTTTTTTTTTTCTTTTGGAGTGACAAGGCCATCGTCACTGAAAAGTCAATGACATAATGCAGAGGATGCAGACTGAAATTGCAAACTTGGAAGCTATCAGAGGAAGCCAGATTTCAGCTACTCCACACCCTACTCATTACCACACACATACAATAGAGCACCATATGCATATACACAGGCTAAGGATTTTTGTCTATCTGGTTTACTGGTTTTGGATAAACTTTATGGTGTGTAACCATCTGTGTTTGCTGTATAGATTGCTGGCAGTCTGTGTTTAGAAGTGGGTCTCGCTCAGAGGAAATGTTTGGGTTCTGCCTTGTGTCAGTTGCAGCCGTTGGTGTAGATTACCTGTGGGTGTCACGATGATGAACGGGCTGCTGGAGCTCGATGATGTGTTTATGACCAAAAGGCGTTGTTGCATGTAACTAATCAGGCCTGATTCTGGTAGTCACTAGCAGTGCTTCTCTGGCAGACCCTTCTGAACAGTAATGTGATGATGCTAAATGATGTGTAGGATGCAAACGGTCAGCGGATGTTGCAGTGACATCACACAGCTGCTGGTTATTGTAGCAACCATGCAGGACTTGGTTGAGCTTTTCAACTGGCTGTTATGCCGAGGCTACGTGCACCCAATTTTTGTTCTATTTATTGTTGTAACCTAAGTAGAAGATGTAGGTGACCTCTGTACTTTGTTTCAAGTGGACAGAATAATAAATCCTGCTGTAACAAATGGTTTGTTTCAAGCCGCATGTTATTTTATCATCACATTCTGCACAAGCGTGATGGATAAGCTACGGGCCCCAGTTGTTTGTATGAGTGGATAGCATGCCAAAGCAAACACGTGCAGGGCTAAAAAAGTGAAAAATGCAGTGAGAGGCAGCAACATAATTCTGCAACAGATCCCGGATCTGTGGGTTCACACTAAGGTGAGACAGGCAAAACGTAGAACAAATAAAAACACCCCTGAAAGTCTTAAGCTAAATAAATTATGTGCAAGGACGCGTGAGCTTGCACTTCATGAAGTGGTGAAAGCTCAGTGTTTCTTCCCTTGCCTGTCTGGAGCGAGGTGGCCTGGAGCCAGAGTCTTTGATTCCTCTGTCAAACAACACTTCATGCATCTCTACAGCTGTTACTGTAACTGCAAGACTCATCATGTGTACTCATCACTGCTTGGGCATGGTAGTTTCACCATCTCTGCATCTCCAGAGTTGGATCAAAAGTGTTAAAAATGATAAAAGCTTTGTTCCTCTCTTTGTTAGAAAGAAAGAAAGGAAGAAAGGAAGAAAGAAAGATGTAATGGGTCTCAAAAAGAAAGAGCAAAACTATAGCATTACAAAGGGGGAAACGCAGAATCTATCCCAAAGCCACTCTTGTGTAGCAGGTCCTTGCAGTTCTGTACAGCCTCTAATTAGGGTAGTATTCAGGGGTGGCATTAGTTCCCAAACTTTTTAATGGGGTGGAAAGCGGAGTTCCTTTTAGAGAGAGGGGATAAGTGTAGCAACAGTTCCATACACTGAATAGCAGATGGAGAGATTCTGCACCTCCCTGGGAGCTATTCACTCCTACTTTATTCTTTTTGCTCTCCCAGTTTCCAATTGCTCTCTTTTTATTTTAATTCTCCTGTGTTTTCTATACATTTCAACTTCATCAGATGTTTTCAGGTTCAGACACAGAATTTTAGCTTCAAATTTAAATAAAATGATTCAAGTAACAACAGTTAAACTTTAGCCTTTGTGGCAAAATTGGGACATTTGCAGTGCTGTTGATTAAGGCGCACTATTCTTGTAATTTTTTTTAATTTTTTTTTAGTGTGGCTTAAATGAACAAAGAGAATATATGTATTATTTTAATACATCATTTTTTATTTAATTTTATTCAAATCCATAGGATTTTTTATCTAAATATAATTCAAATATAATTTAAGTATTACACTATTACATAAAATGTACTGCATTGCTTTGTATTATTAATGCAATAAAGTAAATATTGATTATTAATTTAATGTCAATCTTTAATGTCAAAGACTGTTATTTTAGATGTTAATATTATATATATAAAAAATATATGGTCACTGTTTGTATACCGGAACAGTGGTTGCACTTTATGCAGCAGTAGAATAGTTTGGAGTTTAACAGAGGAATTAACAAACTAGAAATATAACTTTTTAAAACTTATACACTGTTTATATTGAGAATAAATTAAAAGACTTTAAACAGTCTAAGTGATAAACTTGTATTTATTATTTGACCTTGTAAATCGTGCAGCTGTTGATGTTGAGTGGTGAGTATTTGTTAATGTTTGAATTTAAAATATTTCTCAATGGAGAAAAATAAAAAAAATATCATAAAATCCCATTTTATTGAATGCAGTAAAAAAAATATAAGCAAAAATAAGTTAAAGTGCTTCTGCCTGAAGAAAATGTTAAACATTTACTTATCACACACATAAGCCGTAAACATTCAAGCACATTTAGTCAGTGTTATTTTGCAGAGGAGCACTTTTTAAGCAAATACTGTTTTCTATAAATATATTTATGCGCCATCAAATTCATTTCAAGTGGTTGCTGGTGAGTTTCCCTCTGTAAACACTACTACTATGTCAAATGATTAAACGAATAAAGTCACCTTGAGATTATTTTTGTTCAGTAAAGCCAGTATAAAACAAAAGAACAGTCAAAGGTGACAAACTACTGGTCTACAGCTCAAATTGAAGTAGCAGGAAATATAGATTATTCTCACAGATGCCGAGTAAATTTTACCTAAAGCTCAGTGTCTTTTATGGCCTCAGTGAGTGTTGCGCTTTATCCTATATCCCCTCTCCTCATGACCTGTGACCCCACATGATAAACTGCTTCAGTCATGCTCAAGAAGGCTGATGCCCACATGATCCGTGACATTTCAAGAAAAGCCTTTTTTTTTAACAGTAGCACTACATATATTATGTTTGGATAATAATAATAATAATAATAAACCAATTCGTTAAACATGATAATGTAGACGTTTTAAAATGAGATTCACAAACTGTATTGATTTCAGAATTTGTTTAAACTGTGCCTATTTCATTTTAAACACCCCTTATGACTTTCATCATTCGCTTTGTAACATTTGGAAATTTTTGCTAAATTTATCAACACGTAATAATAATGACGATGATAATACTAATGTGTACAGATGTAAACGAGTCAACCGTTAACTGTTTGGTTTGGACAGAGGGAGGAAACGTTTGGCCGTAGAACTATAGATTATAGATAGATAGATAGATAGATAGATAGATAGATAGATAGATAGATAGATAGATAGATAGATAGATAGATAGATGTCTGTTGCGCACCCGAGCAGATTTTTATTTTTCCTTGCGTCTGTTTTAACCTTTAGCCCAGTTCACTCCTTATTCTTCTCCTTAGATATTCTTGTAACAGAGGCCTCTTAAAAAATGCCTCTTGTCATAGTGTCAGGGTAAAGTATTCACTAAAATCACAATAATAATTTATAGCTTAATTCCTCCTGTGGCACAGTAACAGTAACGGTACAGTGTATAGGGAGAGTAAACAATGACTTAGTAGATGCGTTTTCAAAGACTCGTTTTCCAAATTAAATTTGTACATTATTCCAGTCCAGATCATTTTCTGGACACATATTAGCAATAAAAAACACAATTATGAGCTATTGTTATTTATAATCTGTGTATTACCAGAACAGATACGAGGAATGAAATATACAGGAATCTTTATAGGATCACAAAAGCAGATGTATTATAAGCTATTTATTAAAAAAACAATGGAAAAACCAGTAATAATGATAGTTGTAGTATTTACATGTAATACATAGCCTAATACGCACTCTTAGTGTATCAGTTTACAATGTGTGGATTCCCCACTTTTCAATATTAAATACCATAAAAAAACAAGAATAAGTAGCCAAAGTCACCATGGCACAAAAGCGACATGACTCTTATTTTGATAGAGCAGCTACTGCAGAAAACAATTAACTAGTCTAACGTGTCTTATTATTTACTCTTTCCTTATTTAGCCATCTCTATTTGTAAACAACTTCATACAGTAGGTTACAACTGACCTCGTTCCCTACTGCTCTCCCTCTCTCTTCACTGTGTGTGTGTGTGTGTGTGTGTGTGTGTGTGTGTGTGTGTGCATGTCTGTGTCTCACTGCGTGTTACATCATCACGCAATAGCTGTCCACCCGTGGCCTAGTGAACTGGCTCTAAGCGCTGCACCAATACACACACGTTGCTTTGAATCACGGGAGGCAGACACACGCAGTCGAAGGGCACACACATCCAGTCACGGAAGCAGTGGAGCTGCGTAAAAGAGGCTCCATACAGAGCTCATGTAAAATTAAACAGGAGTCTGACACATCCTGCAGCATCGCGTAAACACAGCGGACCACAACTTTGGCACCTGCTTCACTCTGATGTGTGGTTTTGATATGAATAGTGTCTGTGGATCGTTTCAAAATATTAAGAAAGCCACTTGCATGATTTACTTTACCTTAGCTCTTAACACAGCTCTTAACGCCGCCTAGTCGTCTGCTATTGTCTCTGGGCTTCTGCGTAAAAAACAGCACACTGTTTGGCTTTTTGTGTCAGCCGCTATCTGCGTGTTACAAACGGCGTGTTCTTTCCTGTGTGGGGCAAATAAATACAAAAACAAAAGTGAGTAAGCTGTGAGTGGATTAAGGTATTTTAAGCTCCAAAACATCCATGCCCGTGAGCCTTGCTGGCCCCGTGGCACACACAAAGCGAGACTTCAGCAGCGACATTTCATTTTCTCTGGGAAAACTATGTCAAATAAGAGGAGATAATGAAATATTGGAGGATGAGTGTTTTCTCAAGAGCTGGCCAGCTGTCGACATCAGCACCGGTATAATCACCGACCTGAAGCAGGCAAAATACAGCCCCTGTCTCACCCCACTGACACTTTCCTGTCTGCGCACCGTAATTACGAGGATGAGTGTGAGAGAGGTCAGATGGACACGCAGAGCCCGTGTGCGCATGTTCCAAAGTGTACAGCACTGACATTAAAGAGTGTGAACAAACTGTGAACAAAATCCATTTTTGTGGCCCATAACGCATACGCATAACACCCTTTTTCTGGAATGAAGGAAACACTTTTATGTTTTTATCCATTACTCAAAGCCAGTTAGAGTTGTTATTAGCTGATTAATACACACAAGAGCCAACAAAACCGAAAACAGCTCCATCTTAATGTTTTTGGCAACGTTATTTGGCCTAATCTCTACTGAAGTAGGCTACAAACCCTTGGGTATCGCACTAAGGCCAAGACGCATGAGATTATTTAATAACTTTATTTCCAAACAAATTACTTTTTTTTTGCAAAATGAAATTTATTCTTGTTGAAAAACAAACCGTGTAAAAATATCACACTTCAATTACACAATACTTGCCAAAAATGTACAATGTTTCATTACTGAAATAAACACACACTGCATATTATTATTATTATTATTATTATAAATGTTATGACTTTGCTCTCTGTGTCTTCAGATCAAAACCTTCATATGTTTGGATTTGCCAAACTAATAAAAAACACGGATGTGTTTGACACAAATACATTATTAGCCTATTTTAAACATGTGATCATTTATAACCTGTTCATTAAGCAGTTCTCCTGAGAGGCCCTAAACAGTGACTGAAACGAATCACTTGAGATAAAATACATGGAAAGTTCGTGGTCAAAAGTCTGATTCACACCGAAAAAATGAACATAAATATTTAGTAAGTATTTAAACAGCATGAAAATAGGCACAAATAGTGTTTGTTTTAACGTCCATCATTCAGCTGCGTGCTATGAAATAAACATACAAAAATAATCCTACCTTTAAAGAGGGACGTTTTTTGTTTTTGTTGCTGTTTCTTTTTTAGTTTCTTGAAAAGTTTGTAGTTAAGACATTTAACAGCCGCTAGTGCCGCTGACAACTCTGCTCGGAAAGTTTTCAACCGGGTGTAAAACAGCTCCCGGATGGACGGTCTGCGGCTGGCTGGCCACTGGAGGAACCAGAGAGGACGGTAGGACCGGGACAACGACCGGAGAAGTCCTGGAGGGGCTCACTGACCCCCCGATGATACTCTCTATGGAGAAGGGAGAGCGCTGCACCGGAGAGCTGGACTTCTGCACCGGGGCTCCAGTCTGCACGGTGGCTGAGCCCAGACTGGAGCTGAGCTGGGGATAAAATCTACTCCTGGCTAAGTCCGTGGTGGTGGGCATCAAAGACGGTGCAGGGATAATGGTTCCCGTGTGTGAATGCCTGGAGTGCTGCTGTTGTTGCTGCTGAAAAGCAAAAAGCGCAGAGTGTGTGTGGTAGGACTGGAGCTGGATGCCGTATCCTCCGCAACCATACGGTCCGTACCCGTACGCAGCACCGGCGGGGATAAAACTGTTGTGTTCCCGTAGCAAGTCCTGCGTCTGCTGCCGCTTGAAGCGTTTCCTCCGCCTCAGAAAGCTCCCGTTGTCAAACATATCAGCCGACTCCGGGTCCAAGGTCCAATAGTTGCCCTTCCCAGGGTTCCCAGGCTCTCTTGGTATCTTAACGAAGCAGTCATTGAGGGATAAGTTGTGTCTGATGGAGTTCTGCCAGGCCGGGAACTTTTCCCTATAGTACGGAAAGCGGTTGCTGATGAAGTCGCAGATCTCGCTGAGCGTGAGCCTCTTTTTGGGGCTCTGCAGGATGGCCATAGTGATTAAGGCGATGTAGGAGTAAGGGGGCTTCACTAGGGTGTTCTTGCCCGCCGGCTTGTAGGTATCCCTTGAGGAGGTGGAGCTGTCCAGGCACGGAGGAGGAGAGCCGGCCAGGAGGATGCCGTCGTGCATCTGCGCCACATCGTCCACGTAGGAGCGCGTCTGGTTATCCCCATCCTCCCCTTCGCCAACCACGTCAATGTCGGTCTCTTCCGAAAGGATGGAGGCATCCGACATCTCTGAGCTCAGAGTCATGGCTCACATAAGCTCCGGCTGTGCCCTCCGACACCAGATGAGGAAGACGATGAGATGCACAAGCTGCCCTGCCCTCCCTCTTCAAAAACTCATATGAGGAGGGGGAGAGGAGAGGAGCACGTGTAGCCGCCAGTGGAAGATGCCCCCTTGTTTTCTCGCTGTTTCCATATGTTTTCAGGTTTTATCTGCGGCTAGTGAACGGTCCCGTCGATGCCAGGCTGAGAAACGTGCCGGGAAACCTGCAAAGGGACCAAACCTGAATCACAGGGGGGCGGATCTTGTCTCTGTTTTTATACCGCCGCCCTGATCACATGGTGAGGAAACGTCACCGAGGAGAATGAAAAAAAAGAAAGAGGGGAAAAAAAAATAAAAAAAGGTCTTTGAAAATTAACGGTGAGTGGTTTTAAAAAAAAAGTTTGGTGTGGCCTGCATCCTTTTAGTGGTCATTCATGGTGGCCTATAGTCCACATATGACTAATCCGAAGCTTTTATTCCAGCCCAGTGTTTTGCGTAAAAATAGTCTGAATGCTGGAAGATAAAAAGATCTAATTACTGGTATGGTTATTGCTAAGATCGAAGCGGATATTTTGATAGCCTTATTATTTATTTAGTCTATGTCGTCATGCTTTAAGGAAGCGCGTATATAGTATATTTCCATTTTTACCGTGAAGAAATAATACCATCGGGATAAGGATAAAAAAAAAGGTTTATGACCAAAAATAGATAAACATACACTTCAGAATAACTACATTCTACCGAGTAACCGTGACCATATGATATTTGATTCGAAAGCCTTGTCGGTGTCAGAAACTGGTGCACCATATACAGGCAGCTCGGTTTGCGTGATCCGGTAGTTATCTAGATTATCCGCGAGCCATTTCTAATGGAAAAGAGTCTGCTGTTAACTCGAATCACTCACGGGTCATGCAGAGCATACAAACCCTAGATATAAGGCCTATACCATACCGCTGTGTGGGGGGGCATTTCTATTCATTCTGTTAGTATTACTATTTATTAGGATGTCACTTATTATACTATTATGTTTATTTTTTTAATTGGGCTTGCATATTTGTACTATTTCTGGTAAACAAACAAAAAGATTAAAAATATAAACTTACAAAAAAGTAAAAAAAAGTAAAAATAGCCACGTACAATAAAAAGCCTCAGTGTCAGTGTCAAGTGAAATGTGAGTTGAGGACATCATATATACCTTAAACCAACTCTAACATTGTCCTTTCCTTGTTTTAAGCATGTGGTGGTCACAACAC